>LNAC01000122.1:2954386-3138412 GCA_002007465.1 Ailurus styani
ACACCACACACAAAAATAGACTCAAAATGGATAAAAGACCTCAATGTGAGAAAGGAATCCATCAAAATCCTCGAGGAGAACACAGGCAGCAACCTCTTCGACCTCAACCGCAGCAACTTCTTCCTAGGAACCTCACCAAAGGCAAGGGAAGCAAGGGCAAATCAAGTTCATTGGGACTTCATCAAGATTAAAAGCGTTTGCACAGCAAAGGAAACAGTCAACAAAACCAAAAGACAACTGACAGAGTGGGAGAAGATATTTGCAAATNGAATCCATCAAAATCCTCGAGGAGAACACAGGCAGCAACCTCTTCGACCTCAACCGCAGCAACTTCTTCCTAGGAACATCACCAAAGGCAAGGGAAGCAAGGGCAAAAATGAACTATTGGGACTTCATCAAGATTAAAAGCTTTTGCACAGCAAAGGAAACAGTCAACAAAACCAAAAGACAACTGACAGAATGGGAGAAGATATTTGCAAATGACATATCAGATAAAGGGCTAGTATCCAAAATCTATAAAGAGCTTCTCAAACTCAACACCCATAAAACAAATAACCCAGTCAAGAAATGGGCAGAAGACATGAACAGACATTTCTCCAAAGAAGACATCCAAATGGCCAACAGACACGTGAGAAAGTGCTCAACATCACTTGGTATCAGAGAAATACAAATCAAAACCCCAGTGAGATACCACCTCACACCTGTCAGAATGGCTAAAATCAACAAGTCAGGAAATGACAGATGTTGGCGAGGATGTGGAGAAAGGGGAACCCTCCTACACTGTTGGTGGGAGTGCAAGCTGGTGCAGCCACTCTGGAAAACAGTGTGGAGGTTCCTCAAAAAGTTGAAAATGACCCAGCAATCGCACTACTGGGTATTTACCCTAAAGATACAAAGGTAGTGATCCTTAGGGGCACATGCACCCAAATGTTTATAGCAACAACGTCCACAATAGCCAAACTATGGAAAGAACCTATATGTCCATCAACAGATGAATGGATAAAGAAGATGTGGTATATATGTATACAATGGAATACTATGCAGCTATCAAAAGAAACGAAATCTTGCCGTTTGCAATGACGTGGATGGAACTAGAGGGTATTATGCTGAGTGAAATAAGTCAATCAGAGAAAGACAATTATCATATGATCTCTGATATGAGTAACTTGAGGGACAGGGTGGGGGATTGTGGGGGTTAGGGAGGGAAAAATAATGAAACAAGATGGGATGGGGAAGAAGACCAAGCATAAGAGACTCCTAATCTCACAAAACAAACTGAGGGTTACTGGGGGGTGGGAGGGTAGGGATAGGGTGGATGGGTTATGGACATTGGGGAGGGTGTGTGCTTTGGTGAATGCTGTGAAAGATGTAAGCCTGATGATTCACAGACCTGTACCCCTGGGGCAAAGAATAAAAAATAAAGAAAAAAACAAACAAACGAAAAAGAATGAGCATGTTCCCTACTAAGTGCTGGACAGTCATGAGGCAAATCTTGCGTAAACACATCAATAAAGGTCTTTTTCTTCTTGCTTAAAGAAGTTGGCAACGGGAACCCATCTGTATATGGATGGTAAGCTAGCTCAGCCCTGCCTCTACCTATATAGAAAGAGGTATAAGAAGAAGCTAAAGGGGCCACACGTTTGGGGATCTCACAAACCATGACAATGGTTTATGATAAATGTCGTGACAGAAAAATGTGTAAGTCATTATGCAAACAGAGAAAAGAAGGGTCAGTTTTGTTTGGGTCAGGAATGGTATTTGGAAAATTACTTTCCAAAAGGAAGTTGGTCTAAGTTGGTCTTTATAGAAGTAAAACTTCATAAAAACAATCCAGACAAAAACACAGCCTGAGTAAAACTTTAGAAGTGTGAGGTTTTCTGTATTGATATAATAAATATTAGAGCTAAAACTTGGGATACATGGTGGAAGTGATCAATAAGGCTACCGTGTGGTCCCACGGACATACTTTGTATCCACAACCAAATATATGCTGACTATATCCGTATCTACACCAGCAGCTCATTGAGTCCTGACTTCCCCACATTTATATCCAAACACTTTCTGGACATTTTTTCCTCATCATTTCCAGGCACCTCAAATTTAACATTTTCAAGACTATACTAATATATTCTCCTCAATGTGCTATAACAATCATTAATGAAAACCATGGACCATTAACTAAAAATTTATCATTAAGTTAGGAGCAGAAGTGTCAACCTAGGCACATCTATTTTCTCATTGTCAAGGAATGATTGTCAGTTGCTATATTGAGCATTATCCAGTGGGGACAGGATTCAGAAAGGCAAAAAATCAGGACAGGAACTCCAAGAACTCTTTAGGACAGATATTTCTTTTTTCTCTTCTGTAAACAAAAACTGTTTTTTGATCTATAGGTTGTGCCTGATACTATTTTCCATTTTGTTTCATTGATTAGAGGTCATTCTGGGCTTTGGTTCACAGAGAGAAAATCTATTCCTTACTTTTTCTTTTTAGGTAAACCTTTCTACCCCTGGGTCCTCCCTGAAGCCTCGAGCTGTGCAACATTATTTGAAGCTGTCTTTCAAGTAGGAGATTAAGGAATTAAGTCAATACCAGTGGGACTCAAAGCTAGTACCCCAGCAGGAGAGTCTTAAACACCCAGAATTGGGACATGAATAATCCCCTACTGGTTTTGGTATATCTTTGAAGGTTACCAAACAAGTCTTTTAGTCATAAAAAGTAATGGGAGAGAGTGTAATTAGCAAGCAGAGCTAGCCTGTCAACTGTCACAGTGTGGTAAGTGAGGAAGATGCTCTAACTTGCAGAAGTTCCAAAACCTTATTGTGACCTGTTAATGGACTTACCTTTAAGGTCTTGCCTGAAGACACTTCACAACACTCTTATTTCTCCTGTTTTAAGCATTGTGTGTTATTAGAAATTAAGACATGGTGACCACAGAACACATTTCTGTCCTTCATTTCCTCAAGTTGAACAATTAGAGTGATGAGATTTATCGCTCGCAGGAGTTGGTGTCACTTTGGAGAAGAATCTTTTGACTCTCGGATGGGTGTCAGATGGCATCACTGTGAGTGGCTGATGTCTACAATTTAGCATCATATAGTGACAACTGCTTGGTTTCACAGCCAAGCAAATCTGGAAGGGTTTTTCATATCTTGGTCCAACATTTCCTAGTTGTGAGACTACAGATAAAATCTTAATAACTTTTAGCTTCCATAATGGAAAGTGGGGGAAATAAAATGCATTTTATAGGGATGATTAGAGGATACAATAATACAACATTGATGAATGCATGACACATAAAAATCTCTCAAAATAAATATCAATTCCTTATATTGCAAAGATCTTTCTTTTTTAAAAAACACTAACGTGAGACATGCTTTGTCTAACTGCTTCTTTCCTGGGGCAGGAGATATGTTAACTGTTTTTGACTGCGGCATCATTGTCATATTTGGAGACGTGCCGAAGAGAAAATGTGCTAGCTGGCAAAATTGTTGATAATAGAGCACACAGTTAAAATTCCTATCCTGCTAGATGTTTCAAGTAGCCCCGCCACATCTCTCTTTGGGGGTGCTGTGGCCAACTGCATCCATCTGTTCTTCCATCTTTGAGGGCACACCTTCCCAACAAGTTCCGGGCATATGTCTACACAGCAAGAAAGGCGAAGTGGACTCAATGTGTTAAAATAGTAACTCAAACATGTTAAATAAGAGACCTACAAAAGTAAGAGTCAAATATAAAAACCAATCATTAAGGCTTTCAAGTTGCCGTAATTCTGTTTACTGCATAGCATCAATCTAAGAGACAGTTGACCTACATGGGCTACTTTATTATGTTTGATCTCAGTACTTATTCATGTGCCTTGTTGTTCATGGAACATTTTTATAGCTTTCTTCTCCTCTGTGATAGTTTTTCTAGAGTGACAAGCCCATTGGTCCAAAATAAACAAGGGTAATGAGAGGGTTTGTCTTTCATTTGAATCTTCATGTTCAAAGGCAGGAAAAAGAAAAGACAGAAATTACATATGTTTAAGAGGTAAAGGTTAGATACTTGAGAAATATGTTTCCTTGACGTTCTTAAGATTTTGGAAGACATATAACTGCATTTTACAAATGTTTCCTCTCTTTCATTGATGTTTAATTCTTATAATTAGCATCATGCAAATGGGACACGGACGCATACACCACTAGTATCATGGACAGCATTTATAAAATAGGGTTATTTGGGGGGGAAACATGCAAGCCCAGAAGTATCAAAGTGACATGTTTCCTTGAGAAGTATGTGTAGATCAGATATAAAATGTTTCAGTGGAAACACTCCAGTCTCATAACACCCTGTATATTTTTAGGGAATGGAATCAGAACTATATAGTTGACTCTGTAACAACAGAGTTTCCTGATTGAGAACCAGCCTTTATACAAAGAGGGAGCCTCATAATTCAGTCTCAGGTGCCAGTCTTGTCTTCTGCTGATCTAACACAGATATGCTGAAAAACCTCCTTGCTACACAATAGAAATGGGATAAAAATGAGCCTCCTGGGCCATCTGCATCTCTCTTCTTCAATTAGCAACATTAAATATTGGCATCATGAGGTTTAGCAGCTCTGAATTTGCTAGACAATAGTCAAGAAGAATGTCCTAAAGTTCTTGTTTTAAAGGAAGTGACATAGCAACACAAATCTTGCTTCTGTTCCAAGATGACTGGGGCTGGTGGTGACAGTGCTGTTTTAATTTTTAACATTTTAAAGGTTTTCTTCATTTTCCTGAAATCAGAATAGGTATCATTTTTTTATTCATACAAAATACCCATCACAGTCTTCCTAGCATATGTTTTCTAGCACAGAGGAATGGAGATCCATGAAGAAGAAAGGAGAAAAAAAGAATATATTCATCACATACTGTGGAGATGCTTTGTCTTACACCAATATGTGAGCTTGTCTACCATTTCTATCACTCTAGGTAATGGAGATTAAAAAGAAGGTAAAAAGAAGAGAACAGTCTTCCAAATTGGCAGAAGAAGGGCAATTAAAAATTTGTTGCTCCATACAAGTAGTAAGAACACTAGCAAAAACTGTCAAAATCAACTTTTTGAGAACTCCACAAATTAAGGAAAGGTTTGCAAAAATATGAAGAGTGTTTATTCAAGAAAAACAGTTGAATCTCTGTAAAGACAACAAGTTTTGGGGGCATTTTAATGGACTTTATTCCCATCTCCCTCTCCCCTACTCTAAGGTAGCTGTGAAGACCAAGAGCCACATAATTATGCTAGCTGTGAAAACCAGCAGCCTAGTAACCACTGGCAGAGGGGAAACAGATTTGGAGCTCCCTAAAAGTCCTATCCCCAGAAAACTGTCATCATTTGACCTGTTTGGCAGCCCCATTAGAAACCTCCATTCACAGAGCTTGTCTTTATTTGACCTGACTTGGGGCTTGCTTGCAGAGAATAGCCTTCACCTTGGGGGCATTTGTGGGAAAAAACCAGCAACAATTATTTAACACTGCCATCTGCTTTAGGTAGAGATAACAGTTGCAGCTAACAAGTAGTGGACTAGAAAACTTGAAAGAAGAACCATGGAAATGAGATATTCCTAGGGGGGTTTGAAAAGCTCTGACATATTCCTGGAAATCTAGAAGGGCACATGCATTTGCAGAGTTGTATGTATACCCAGGAAAGACCAAGAAGGCCCTAATCTCTTACCTCTGGCTAACCTTGAAGATCTGTGTGAGCAGAAAGCAAAAGCTATATAAACTTCTCCTCAGAGAACTGAAGGTATCACCCACATGCATACAGATCCCTTCAGCGAGGCTGGAGGATTTATTGGCTCAAGACTTTTATGGAAACCTGTGTTCAGTCATTAGCTGATAAGAAGCTAACCAAGCAGAGAATTCAGGTGCCACACACAACAAAGAATCGTTCAGAAAAGTCACTAAACAACAAATAGCAGCAGTAACAATAACAGCAACAAATAGAAGCAACAAAAAATCCTAGATGAAGTGAGTGGGAAGTGGATCTGATCTCGAGTTCCCACACTATATAATTTAAAACATTCAGTTTTCAACAACACAACAAAAAAATAACTGAGACATACAGAGAAGTGGGAAAGTACACAGGCAAAAAAGCAACATAAACTGTCCCTGAGTAAGTCCAGATGTTGGACTTACTAGAAAAAGACTTTAATTGAGCTATTATAAATATATTCAAAATACCAAAAGGAACCAAATCTAAAGAACTAAAGGAAAATAAGAGAACAATGTTTCAACAAATACAGAATATTAACAGAGTGGAAATTATAAAAAAGAACAAAAAGAAATTCTAGAATTGAAAAATGCAGTAACTGGGCGCCTGGGTGGCTCAGTGGGTTAAAGCCTCTGCTTTCGGCTCAGGTCATGATCTCAGGGTCCTGGGATCGAGGCCCACATCGGGCTCTCTGCTCAGCAGGGAGCCTGCTTCCCCCTCTCTCTCTGCCTGCCTCTCTGCCTCCTTGTGATCTCTCTCCCTCTGTGAAATAAATAAAAAATCTTAAAAAAAAATGCAATAACTGAATTGAAAAATTCACTAGGGGCATTCAACAGAAGGACTAAGAAGCTAGAAGAAAGANGCAGTAACTGAATTGAAAAATTCACTAGGGGCATTCAACAGAAGGACTAAGAAGCTAGAAGAAAGAATCACAAAATTTGAAGATAGGTTAATCAAGAATATCTGATTTGGGAAGCAGGCTAGAATCTCAGAGACACGTGAGACACCATCAAGCGTATGAACATTACAGGAGTCTCTGAAAAACAGGAGACAGGAAAAGGGGCAGAAAGAATATTTGAAGAAATAATGGCTAAATACTTTCCATGTTTGGTTAAAAGAAATATTAATCTATACATTCAAAAAGCTCAACAAATTCCAAGTAGGATAAACTCAAAGGGACCCACACCCACACACAACCTGACTAAACTGTTGAAAACCAATGACAAAGAAAGAATCTTTTGAAAGCAACAAAAGAGATATTATTCATCACATACAAGTGATTCTCAATACGATTAAGAGGTCCATGATTAGAAAACATAGAGTCCAGAAGGCCATTGAATGACAGATTCAAAGTGCTCAAAGAAAGATTGCCAACCTTAACAGACTGTGTAACACATTTCATTCACTTGTACTAAATAGTGGTATACAAAACTTACACAAACAAAACGCTCCCCAAGGTCCCAAATTTGGAACACAATATATATTTGAGTGAAAAAGTTCTTGAAAGTTTGGGTTGTATGTTTCATATGACCACCATATTTAAAAATAATGAATATAGGCATTGATTGAGGCCACACATACTACATGTATAAGTCAAACAAGGCTTATGAGTCTAAAGCCCTGTTTTTCAAACTGTGGATCACAGCAAAGTAGCGAATCATGAAGTGAACTTTGTGAGTTAGGACAGCAGGTTGTTTTTTGTTTGTTTTTAAAGAATAGAATACATCAAAATATATATACAGTGTAAAGGTAAGTATGGTTTCACGAAACTTGTTTTTGATAAGTATGTGTACATTTTTATGTATATTTACATATATTAACTAGATTTGGATATAAAATATATCTTTTGTTGTAGGTTGTTATTAAAAAAGGTTGAAAGTCACCATCTAAAGGACACCCAAAGAAACTGGCACAGGTAGGACTCACAGAGAAAACATTTAGCAACTTTCTTCAAAGTAGGAGCAGAATTTCTGATTCCTAAAATCCTCATCAGGGTTAGGTAGCAATGTGCAAGTGAAGGTGGGTTATATCACACTTTCTGGAAGCATAAGCCCAGAATCATATTCATAATCTGGATAGGTGCTAGAGATCATCTTGCCTGGGCCGGGTACATCTCAGTGTTATGAAATGTACAATATGATTGCAGGGTACAATCACAATGAAGTGAATAAACAAAATCCTCAGTCATCATACTTAGTCTTTTCAGGCTAAGATGGTCTATTCCAAGTTGATTCCTGAATATATCATTGCTGCTTGACAAGAAAAAAGAACCTCTCTGGGAGTCTTATTTACAGACTCATGAGCCAATCTTAGAGCTCATCCTGTACTTTTGTTTCGTTATAGTCACATCTCACAGAAGTCAGTTCCCCTCTATAAAATGGCCGTATTTGGGCCATGGTGGCTGTAAGCCTAAAGGAAAGAGTTACAGAGAAGTAAGGAAAGTAAGCAAACCGCTGCTGGAAGGAGCAACTTGTTTGCGAAACTAGATTCCACACAGAATTGTAAGGAAAGGAAAAAAATCAATAAGACATTGAAACCTAAGTTTCAATATTCCGACCTAAAAAATGTAATGCAGAAAACTAATGTTGAGAAGAATCACAGGGCTGTCCAATCTAAAAACTGAAAGAAACCCTAACAGTCCCCTAAGGTGCTTCTCAAAATTGAGATATACATACCATACCCTCAGGGGTAGGTGTAAATGAGCTGAGGGGTAGAAAAGCCACAGGAAAAACAATGTGTGGAAAGGTCATATTATTTGATGGAATCTACAATACCACCAATTACAAGATGTGTTGTTACTTTTGAACCAGGAAAAAAAGACAAAAAATGCTATGAGGCATTTTGTTCTTATACTATTTTAATCTTATTTTCAAAGATCTTTTAGATTACACATAAATTTTATGATATGCCATTCTTGATGGAAAATTTAAACTATACAAGTTGATCATATATAAAAGGAAAAATTACAAGTAAAATAAATCAACTAAGACATTTCTAAAATTTCCTCAAATTCAGTGTTGCTCTTCTGAATCACTTCTCAAAATGGAGTCATTGATGTTTGCAGATAACATCTTCTGAGCTACCAGGATATTGAGGATGTAGCATTTCTTAGAAGAGGGCTCCACTATCATCTTTAGAACTCTCTTCCAAATCACCAGCACCCTCCGACAAGCTTTGATGCTGGCATCTACTGAACTTAGTAGGAAGCGTCACTGGAAAGTTCTTAGGCAAAACCAGGCTCATATTCTTCCCTCAAGTGATCTTTAGTTGGTTTGTTGCCAGAAATTTTAAGGGGTTGCTGTTGTCAGTCATGCCACCAGCGAAGCTTTAACTGTGCAGCCCCATGTCTAAGAACTGAGTCAAGACCTAACGAAACCTGAAGGTTATGCAGGGCTCCTGGTCTTCTGTTCTACTTAGCTGGCTACGCATCGCTCATTCAGCAACTCAGCCGCCATTTATTTATCTGGGCGTCTGTGTTCACATCACTGAGCTCATATTCATTGTCATACGAGACTCGGTTCAAACTCCGGCACTAAGAGTGCGTTAAGTCTCCTATTTGTGCACAACAAACTACTATAAAATTAGCAGCTTGGCACAATACCCTTTTATTATCTCACAATTCTGGAGATCCGAAGTTTGTCATGGCTTGGCTGGATTTGCTGTTCAGGATCTCACAGGAGCAACATCAAGGTGTTGACAGAACTGCAACTCCTCTGGGGGTTCTGGGGAAGAATCAAGCTTGCTGTTGTTGGAAGAATTCAACTCCTTGTAATTGCAGCACGGAGGTCATGTTTTCCTTGAAATGTGGCCCCTCTATAGTTAAGCCCGCAATATGTGTCAAATCCCAATTGCGTTTTAAATCTCTGACTTCCCTTATCGGCTGCATCTCTCTGGGTTTCTTTCCTGTCCTCAACTGGAAGAAAGTTCTTATGTTTCTAAGGGCTAGTGATTAGATTGGGCCACCTGGAAAATACAGAATAATTTCCCTATTTTAACACCAATGGATTAATCACATGTGCAAGTTTCTTTGGCCATGAAATGTAACACATTTATGGATATGACAAATGAAGGCAAGGATCATGGGGGCCAAAATTCTGTTTCCCACACTTACTTTGATTTTGTTATTTAAAATTAAACGTGGTGGCAAGTTTTAACCGTTTGACATTATACATGGTATTATGTTGAAATGCTACATTTTGTAATCTATGTTCTTGATAGTGGTCATTTTAGCACCTTTAGCATTGATAGGCATGGCAAAGGATACTGGGATTTTCTCAGCATTTCCTATGTGACTAAGTTCGTAGTTTCCTTTTTTTTTTAATTGAATCACTTGTCCCTAGAAATTCAACAGCCTCTAGCACATTGAAAGTTTTTGACAAATTGATAATCCACACTTTAATAGCAGTCTTGATCATGCATGAAGTTGAGGCACCAGCCTCTTACTGTTTTGAAATTTCTTTCATTTCTTGTGAGTGCTTTGGCAATTTCTCTTGTCTTCAGTTGCATGACTTGGCATTGGTAAGTGATCCTTTAGTATTATTCCAGTAACAAAGCATAGTCTAGTTTCATCTCTTTGTGAGTTTCTTCCTCGGTTGTTACATTGCAAGAACATCTAGACCATGGCCAGTTTCCCAACAATACACATTTTCATCACTAATGTCAAATTTACACTCCATTTCTTGTTTCCATGTTTTTCTGTGAAACAATAACTGTTCATTTCAATGCCAGATCATAGTATAATCTTGTTGGAGACATATTAAACAGCATCTAAACCCAATTAAGGCCTCAGCCTTAATAGAGTAAAGCATTAGATGGCCAAGAGAATTTCTTCCAGGCAGAAGCCTGCAGGAAAGCAGCACTTCTCTCAGACTAAAAATTCAACACTTAGTAACCTGCAAATGTATGCAAATTACTTAACCTCTCTGAGCCTTAGGTTCCTCATTTGTAAAATGAGGACAATAAAGTCTAACGCATTGGGCATTCGTGAAATTAACTTAAACAACATAAGTGTGACCTATGAATCTTTCAATGACAGTTAATTCTCTTTTCCTAATTAGATTTAAAAAATCCCTATAATACGCAATAGTTGATTCCCAGACTCATTGCTTCCTGGAACTTTGTTGCTGGAAGAGACATTTAGTAGACATTATCTATTTCATCTTCCTCATTCAGCGAGTCAATTAGTCTTCTTGGGCTGCCATAACAGATTTCTACAAACTTGGTTTCCAACAGAAATTTATTCTCTCACAATTCTGGAAGCCAGAAGACCCAAATTAAGGTATTGGCAAGGCCATCCTCCCTCTAAAGGCTCTAGGGAAAATTCTTTCCTTGCCTTTCCAGCTTCTGGGGGCTCCTACTGTTCCTGGACTTGTATATATCATTCCAATCCCAGCTTCTGTCTTCACATGGTTTTCTCCCCTATGTCCCTGTATGTCCTTACCAGTCATTGGATTTATGGTTCACCCTATATCCAGCGTGATTCTACCACAAGATCCTTAATTAATTACATCTGCCAAGACCCTCTTTCCAAATAAGGTCCTATTCTTTTTTTTTTTAAGATTATATTTATTTATTTATGAGAGAGAGAGAGAGAGAATGAGCAGGGGCAGGAACAGAGAGGGAGGAAGAGGAAGGGGAGAGCATCTCAAGCAGGCTCTGCCCTCATGGGCCAGATCTCACAACCCTGAGATCATGACTTGAGCTGAAACCAAGAGTCAGATGCTCAACTGACTAAGCCAATCAGGTGCCCCCAAATAAGGCCCCATTCTAAGGTTCCAGATGGACACCAATTTTGAGGGGACACTATTCAACCCACTGGACTGAAGAAACAGGTTTTATTGAAATAATGTAAAAGAGAACAAATTTCTAAACTTACATATCTCTGAGTGTTCAAAGATCTCTTATTTTTCCTATATTTATATCCTCAGAAGTACCTGTAACTGTATATAACTTCTAGGTTTTGCAAGGTAGGAGTGACAGCCCTGAAGAACCTTTGATGAAACACCAGAGCTCCAGTAGCCACTGAAGACAACAAGGAAAAGACAAAGTGGGGGCAATATTTTAACACTGACCACAGCAGACAGTACAGACAAATCCATTACCTGTCCCATCCTTGGGAATTTCCCACTGGTCATGTTTTCCCTGTAAGTTTCAGCCTCTACCCATGTTTCTTAGATCCCTTGATTCTTGAAGACCTGGTTTGCCGCTCCTTACTTCTTCACTTTTTTTCTGAATTCTATTCTTCTTAGATTCCTTTTAAACTCAAACCCCTGTATTAGTTTCCTATTGTTGTTATAACACATTTTCACAAACTTAAGTGGCTTTAAATAGCACAAAGCTATTATCCTGCAATTTTGTACTATCCTCTAAAAGAGATTCCATCTCCTTGCCTTTCCTAGCCATACAGCTTGACCAAATGCCTTGTCTCATGGCCCCATTCCTCCACCTTCAAACCCAGCAAGGGCAGGTCAAGTCTTTCTCAAACTGCATAACTCTGACCTCTGCTTCTCTTGCCACATCTCTGTTTATAGGGACCCTTAGGATTAAGGGTCACTCCACTGAACTATTCAGATAATCCAGGATAATTCTCCCCATCTCAAGATTCTTATGCAGATCTGCAAGGTCCGTCTTGCCAGGTAACATTCACAGGTCCCAAAGATTAGGACCTGGATATCTTTGGGGAGACATTAGTCTGCTACCATTTGTCCTCATTTTTTCAAACAGAACATTTTAGCTCTCCACTCTCCAGGCTGACCTGCATGCCAAAAGGCTCCTTAAACCAAACATCTTCCCCTTTAGTTGCTCTGAGATTTCTAGCTTTATTTTTCTCCTCTCCTTCCAGTCACAACAAATGAAAAAGATAGCATAGGATTAAGTTAAAAGAAAAAAGGATCACTTCCCACTAAAATAAATTTTATCCCCACTCCCCTCCCCCCTTTATTCTCAGAAGGCCAAAGTGGTTACAGAGGTCAGGTTTTAAATAAAAATATTTCTACTATATTCCATTAAATGTGAAAAATTCCCCTTTAATCAGTTGTTACCTTCTAGAAATTATAGACATTTGGCTTAAAAAAATACCTTAAGTAGAGCAGCTGAGAAAGTACAATTTCCAAAGCAGCATCCAAACCTGTATCTAGGAGATAGATCAACAGAATTTGGCCAAATATATTTCAAACTAAATAAAAATTTCTGTTAAGATATCCATAAAAGTTCTTTTTCTATTTCTAAGGTACACATGATCATTCAAACTACCTGTTCCCACTGAGGACAGAAAAGAGGTTTTTAAAGTTTGAATAAGAGATCCAAGAAAGTTTATTCAAGTTGATTCACTAAATATTCCTAAATTAGGCTTCATAGGAAAGGTTCTAATAGTGAGATATGAGGAGGTTGAGCATCAAATGCATCAGATAAAATCTTAATTTTTTAAAAAAAGGTCAGCATTGAGAACACAAGATGACCCTAAATAATGCATTAACAGTACTGTGTTCTGAAAAACTGAGGTACTTATCTCTTTCTGATCTGTTCTGATTCTGGAAGAACCTGGAAAGTATGTCCCATTCTGGGAAACACCACTTTAAGAAGGACTCCGGCAAACTAGAGCACATCCAGGGGAGAGTGAAAAGAGTGGGAAAGAGTCTGGAGAACATGAAGTATAAAAATCGTCTAAGGTTAGCAGCTGCTGACTTGGAAAAGGCAAGCAGAGCAGATCCATGGCAGTCTTCCACTACTGAACCATTGCCACTGGGGTGAGGCAGTAGATTTAATCCCTTGGAGGCTTTAGTTTGCCATTCCTCTAGCCCTTCTCCCACTGTACTGCCGAGTTTTCAAGACACAAATCTCAGTATGTCACTGTCTGTGGTTACTCCCCTATGAGTAAGCATGTAGCCAGTCTCTAAGTCAGTTAAGAGGATTTGAGCATTTCAGGACCCAGTAAGACCCTTGGTCCAGTCTGTTGGTATTCTGGGCAGCTGGTTGCCCTTACAGGGAGTTAACGGTCACCACTATCAATTAACAGTCACCACTATCAATTATGATGATGACCTTTGTGATAACAGCTCATAGCCTGAATTAGAGATCCTGAAACATGCCTCGTTAGCTTTCTCACCTCTGTGCCTCTGTTTACAATGTTTCCTCTTCCTGGAACGTAGTTATGTCACTAACTTTCCATTATCCTACAGGACCTAAGTGAAGTTTCATCACATCCGAAAGCTTTCCCTGAACATCGCCTTCCATTTTTACCCACATGAGTTGGGTGCCCCTTCTCTCTATTAAAATACCACCTGGTATAAACCTTTTATAGAAAGTACTGACTTGCTTTACAGTCACTGATTTACTTGATAGCAGGACATATGAGTCTAAACTGAGCTACAACTGTACATGAGAAGGCATTTATTTGCACAAGGTAATGTGCACAGAGGGAAAGGGACTGTGAGGGGGAGGCTTTGAGCATCTAGGCCTGGTGGCCAACATGGAAGTAAGGTGGGGAAACCAAGAGAGCAACTTAATGGCTGGTCTTCAGTCTGGGTTCTGGTTCCTAAGCCTGGCCCCATAGACTAAGTCCAAGTTATAGAGAAAGAAGGGCTATAGACAAAAGCTTTGGGAACTGAAAGATTTGGAAAAAATGGGGTACATGCAAAGCTGTTCAGGGGCCAAACAATAAACTATAACACATAGGTAGGGAAAGTGAGCCCTCTTCCCACTCATGCACTCATTACCCAGCCTTGCTCAGATTTGGAAAGGCCACCAGTATATCTGAGACAACGTAGTGGATTCTGGAGTGGGAAAGAAAGACCACGTCCAGCAGATGCTGCTCTGTTATGTCCAGAGGTAGAAGATTTAGGAGTGGACACTTGGGAAAATGACGAGTCAGTAATAAAATTATTTTGTTTCTCTCTGTTTAAATCTTAGGGACTCCCAGAACTACTGTAACAGTGGTTTTTGCGAGGGGCTGGAGGGTCTTCCACTACAAGGGAGAAGTGACCAGAAGCTAAGTATAAATTATCACCGTTAATGCGACTCTACTTAAAGCCATGGTCTGGAGGGCTGGTGAAATCTTGTTATGGTTATGTTATATTCTTAACCAACTCTGACCTCAGTTCATTGGCCTTGAGATCGTTGAAGGCAGAGACTGCTGGTTTTTAAAAAAATCTCTGCAGCCTCATTACCTATCTAGTTCCCCGCACAGAGTAGGTTTTCAACATATAGCGACTGAATAAAGGAATAAAATTAATGAAAGAACAACTATCTCTAATGGATAAATTCAGGACAAATAGATGGAAGTTATAGGAATGTAAAATGCTCTTCAAAACAATTAGAAAGCCCTATCAGTAGAAAAAGCCCTTGGTGATACAGTGAGAATTTTATCACTGGAGGAGTTGTCAAGGATGCCCCAGAGGGGGTACATCCTTCATGGACAGAAATGCTTCAGATCATTTCTAACTCTAAAACTGCTTGGTTTTAATTACACAAAGACCAAGACAAGTGGAGCCATGACAAGGGAGTTAGCCCCACAGGGCCATATGCAAAAATGATGAGTCAGCAACAAAACCCATGGGGTTTTGTTTTGTTTTGCTTTGTTTTAAGTCTTCAAGGACTGTCTATAAAAATCAGCAAGCTGTAAGCCAGAATTCATCAGAATTAAAACTGTACCCTGAAACATTTTTGCATGAAGCCATAGACATTTTCTTCAAAAGCTATCTTATTATAACTCTGAACGATGTCTAGAGGACTAAGGTATCTAATGGACATTATCTACAGTGAAGATGTTAAATGATGAAAAGTTAAAGGAAAGATTTACAATGTGTTGAGAGCAGGCTGTGATTTGTAGACTCACAGCCTGTTTCAGTGACTCTTCCACAGCCTCTGGCAAAGTAAATGCTGGAGCGACTTGCCTTTATTCCTTTAACTTTCAATAAATGACTGAAGGATCCCCACATCTACAAGAGGGAAATTACTAGACAATGCAGGAAAGGTCTTCTGGGATAAAGGAACATCCTACATTAATTTAAAGGCCACAAATAGAATGATGAAGTGTACTACTTCATAATGTCAAAGTTCAAAGGCACTTTTCAAATGTCTCTGAAGAAAATCTGACCTTTCTTTCTTTCCTTCTTTCTTTCTTTATTATCAGAAAGTTTGCCAAGGACACTCTGGGCTTTGGGTCATTCTGTTTTGACATGGATGTTCTTTCATCATTAAAAATAATTTTTTTTTTTTTTTTTAAAGATTTTATTTATTTATTTCACAGAGGGAGANAAAGATTTTATTTATTTATTTGACACACAGAGAGAGATTACAAGTAGGCAGAGAGGCAGGCAGAGAGACAGGGAGAGGAGGAAGCAAGCTCCCTGCTGAGCAGAGAGCCCGATGTGGGCCTCGATCCCAGGACCCTGGGATCATGACCTGAGCCGAAAGCAGAGGCTTTAACCCACTGAGCCACCCAGGCGCCCATGGATGTTCTTTCATCATTAAAAATAATTTAAAGATCAGAAATATGATGAAAGATCAGAAATATTTAACTCTGCAGTGACCAAGAGGACACATTCAGTAGCATAAAAAATAACAACATTTTTTGAAGTACTAGCATTTCTAAGGCTGTGTTTTAATAACTCCATAAACCTTGTCCCCCTCATGTATGAGGGAGAGCTCACATGAGGCCATGACTAGCTCTAGGAGTAAGTAGGAATACACATCTTTTTCTAATGTATTTCATGTTATTTTACATGAAGACTTCAGGAAAACTTCTCAGTACACCACTAGTAACTCTCTATGTCTAAATATCTTTTTTAGATATACGTTGTCTGACATCAGATATAGATGTGGACATAAATATATTTGCAGGAAAATAGAAACCTCTTATGAAAGGCCTCTTTCCCCCCATCTTAAGATATAACTTACAGACAGTAAAATTTACCCTTTTTAGTGTACAGTTCTTCAAATTTTAATAAATGCAGTCATACAACCACAACCACAGCGAGATAGAGAACAATTCCCTCCCACCCCCAATTTCCCCTGTGCCCCTTTGTAGTAAACCCCTCTCTCCGTCTCCAGCTCCTGGACACTACTGATCTGCTTCCTATATCTATAATTCTGCCTTTTCAAAAATGCTCTATAAATGGAATTATATGGTATGAAGCAAAAGCCTCTTTTAAATTTCATGCACTGGATAAAAATTAAAGTAACTAAATGATGTGTCGATTTTAATGTACTGATTTCTATTTCCCGAACTTAAGGCAATGATGGATATATAAAATCAAATTACCCTTGAATATTACATCTTGAATCAGGTAGTACCCAGGGAGCCTTTTGAATATATAGATCTTTAGGACTTCAATTTCGACATATTGAATCAAAATCTCTCAGTGAGGGTTCTGGGAATTATTTTCATCAAGTTCTGCAAGCTTGATTCTGATTGATCAGCCGGATTTGGGAAACAGTAACCCAACAGACATTCACTGTACGAAATTAACTACTAGGCTGTAAATTATATGTAGGAATAGGATCAAAGTTCAGAGGCTGGGAGAGTTTCACTAGGTGACCTTGTCCTTGGATGTGGCTACCACCTACTGCCTGCAGGGGACCTTTAACACGTCACTTAAACTCGCTGATCCTTGGTTTTCTCCTCTGTCATGCCAGGGTAATGATTCTCACTTCATAGGATTATTTGGGGGATTAAAGGCCTATAAACCCTTCAGATAGAACCTGGTACACTTGGCACTCAGTGATTGGAAGCTGCTTATCTTGCTGGCATTGGTATCACTATTAACAGAAACACCTTACTTGTCTTTCTCCGTTTTTCTGCATTTTGGTCAGTTTCACTATTTCTTAGCCCTTTCTCTAGAAGGGACCAAAGTGAACAGAATCTACTTTTGTAGCAGCTCAACCGGTATTCAGGGCAGTGCAAAGCTAACAGAAAGTCATTGATTGTCCCCAGTCCTCACTTTTACCTCAAAAATGCCAATGGAGGGCGCCTGGGTGGGTCAGTGGGTTAAAGCCTCTGCCTTTGGCTCAAGTTGTGATCTCGGGGTCCTGGGATCAAGGCCCGCATTGGGCTCTCTGCTTGGCGGGGAGCCTGCTTCCTCCTGCCTCTCTGCCTACTTGTAATCTCTCTCTCTCTGTCATATAAATAAATTAAAAAATCTTTTAAAAAAATGCCAATGGAAACCAAAGAAAAGTGAATTACTGGAAACTCTCCCTCTTTCCCAAAGGTTATTTATTGGCCAAATATAAGCAAACAAAAGGGAGGAAGAGAAGCAAAGGCACAGAATAAAGCAGAAGATTAGGCTGTCTGGGTAGTTAGGGAATCTCTAAAAACTGACTTCATTCATTTGCAATTTTATTCTGCAATGTAGACACATGTATTTTTAAGCTATAGTTTCTTGAAAATTTTTACTATTGATGTATAGTTGACATAGAAAGGCAGCAGTTTTTATTTAAGCTGTGAAATACAGAAGAGCGATGATATTTGGCTGCACTTGCTGATCTAAAGAAAGAACTCCTATCCTCAAAGAATTACACGATGCTGCCAACACCAAGGACTGAAGACAAGGAGCAAAGACAAACCTGAAACTCACAAGCCCTACCTGTTCTCAGCATCGGCACTGCACTTTGGGGACAGCAATTCAAAGGATTTGGTGAACTTCACCACCTGCCAAAAAGAAAGACATAAATTCAAGTCTATTAAAGCTTTCTTGCAGTTTAAAATAATGTAACAAACATTTTTCATCTTTATAATGATAATTATAATAATTGGAGATTAAAGAGCAATTTTAAGTGGAGAAGCCTCAAGGGACAAAAGAAGAAAATTCTATCCTACATTTTGGATTTTACTCCTAACATGGTGTACATTGCCAAAGTTTTAATACATTTTACTAAATATGCATATAATTTTTTCGAGTTTTTATTTAAATCCCAATTAGTAGTTAACATACAGTGTAGTATTAGTTTCAGGTAAAGAATTTAGTGATTCGACACTTCTATACAACATCCGGTGTGCATCACAACAAGTGTCCTCCTTAATCGCCATCACCCATTTAATCCATCCCCCCGCCCCCTCCCCTCTAGTGACCATTAGTTTGTTCTCTGTAGCTAGGAGTCTGCTTCTTGGTTTTCCTCTCTTTCCCCCCCACCCGTCATATAAGAAACAAAACAAATGAACATTGGCAGAAAATTAAATGTGTTACATTTTCACAATGAGATGTTTACTATCTTGTGGTAGTCCTGCCAAGGGACACCTCTTTTGAAAACATTTTTAACTTTTTATTGCCCTTTCAACAATCCACTCAATATGCATGGAGAGGCAGGTAGAGACAAAACCTGGAAAGGTATGCCCTCCATCAACCCCAGGCTCCTGAAGTCGCCTTCCTTGGTTTAACATTGTTCTCAGATGAACATTTTGTTTCCACCAACCCCTGCCTCCTGCTCTCAGAGTAAAGAAGAGAAAGCCGTCTTCTTTAAGGATCATCCCTAGTGTGGATCCCTAGTCCTTTCTCACCTGTCTCGCAAAACCAGCATATTCGGTGCAAGAACCTGATCAAGACTTATTACGCTGAAAGAAAATTGTGGATACAGCAAATGTAAAAGTAGATTTTATTATTAGCTACTATTGAGTTCTTACTATAAACCAGGCTCTACATCAGAAGCTTCTTTGACTATTTAAGTTCCTTAGTACAACTCTATAAAGCAAGGATTTTTATCTTCAGTGGATAGATGAGGAAACTAACCCATAATTTTTAAGAAACTTGCTCAATTTCACACAACTAAATGGGGCACCTGGGATTAAAGCAAGCCTGCATGAGTCTAAAGTGTTGGCTTTCAACAACACTAGAAATTTTGAGTGGGAAAAGAACCATTTCTGGCCCCTTTTTGACAAGCTATACCAATTGATAGAAAAATGAGGCCCTTATACTGAAAGGAGTCATCTGAATGTCACTGGATGCTTCCAAGGTTGACATTTAAATTTGCCTTAGCTGGATGCAGTCATGCTTCAAAGGCCTGTTAAATTAACCACTTATGAGGAATTGATGTGCACCTGAGAAAATGATTTGGAAACTGGGAATAGATTAAATATTAAAACAGCTTTATCAGTGAGGTGATGAACCCAAACTAAGAAAATGCAACATTAAGAAAAAGATAAAAGAAAAGAAAAGCCCAGCACAAAGAAAATTGTGTGTGACCAGCTGAATACAGGGCAGTGACAACAGACCAACTGCAAGGAAATGCCCTTGATGACTAGAGCACACATGCCATTTCCTATTCCAGTGTGAATTGAGACTCTAAAAAATTCTTTATTGTGCCCAATTTTATGTTCTAAAGATGGTGACAACAATATCTCCTATCCTACGCTCTTCACTACAATACGACCCTGCCACCCTCCTACCAAGTGGTAGGGTCTATCTATGTTCCCTTCCCTTGAATCTAAGTGGGCTACTGACCTCTTTGACCAACAGAATATATAGAATGGATATGATGTGCCTTCTGAGATTGTCATAAAAGGAAATGCACCTTCTATGTTGTCTGATGGAATACTTGTGCCTGGAGTCCTGAAGTATACCATGCAAGAGGTCTAGCTACCTAAGGCCATTCTGCTGAAAAGGAGCCAAACCACATAGAAGATGCCACATGTATTTGTTCTTGTCAGAAGCTCCAGGCTTTAAGTCCTTCCAGTCTAGGAATCAGACATATGAGTGAACAACTGCTCAGATGATTCCAGTTCCCAGTCCTTAAGTCACTCCTGGTCTCTACGTTTTTTTCTAACTCTGTGTGGCCCCAGATATCTTGGAAAGAGGCAAGCAATCCTTGTGGTACCTTCTCTAAATTCCTGATCCATAGGATCTGTGAACATAACATGATTGATTTAAGCCTCTAAATTTTGGGTTTATTTGTTACACAGCAAAAATAACCAGAACATCTATCTTAATTGAGGACTTCAACAAAAACCAATCACTTAGAAATCTTTATCCACTTGTAATATTCTTGGGTCTCACAGGGCTAGCAAGCCACAAAAAAAACCTATCTTCTATCACCAACTAATAAATCCCTCAAACTATACCCCCAAATAATTTTTAAATTTAAAACAACAATAAGGTACAAAGTAGTAGCATTTCATGTATGTTTGCATTATAGAAAATTGTCACAGATTTTAAAGGAGGTACTTAGTCCTCTATCTCTGCTTTGATTGTTCATGATTTGTGATTTCTTTCTATTATTATGTTAAACGACAGAAAAATTTTTCCCTATTTTATCATGTTTATGCTGTTGCTATGGACTATAAGTTTGTGTACCCCAAAATTCATATGCTGACACCCTAATCTTCAATGTGATGGTATTTGGAGATGGAGTCTTTGGGAGGTGATTAGATCATAAGGGTGAAGCCCCATAAGAGATTAGTGCTTTTATAAGAAGAGGCAGAGAGAGCCTGCTTCTTCTCCTTTTCTCTGCTATTGAGGATACAGTGAGAAGATGGCCATCTACAAACCAGGAAAAGTGCCTTCACCAGACACCCAACCTACTAGTGCCTTGTTCTTGAACTTCTAAGTTTCCAGCACTGTGAGAAATAATGTGTTTGTTCTTTAAGCCATCCATTCTATAATAATTTGTTATATCAGCCTGAACCAACTAAAATACCTATATTCTCCCTTTTTGCTGCAAATGTGTGTGAGGCATTTTACATACATTATGACCAATCCTTTATGTAGATATCAATGCTTACAACATCTTGGCAAGGTAGATAATATTATCCCCACTTTATTTAAAGGAAATTAAAGCTCAGAGGGGTTAAGTGTTTTCCTGGAAACCATATAACCAATGCACTACAGGACTGGGATTTGAACCATGTCAGTCTGATTCTACAGCCCCCAGTTTCCCCACTACTCACTGCTTTTGTAAACATAAGCAAAATTGTAACACCAAATGATTTGGACATGACTCCTTCAAAGTCAGAATAGTTAGATAAACTCTGCCTTTATCAATTCTATAAATATTTTTCGAATACCCATTAATGCCTGAATTTGAATAAACACAGACTAGTAGTAGCTTCAAGTAAAATACGTGGCTTAATATAAAACTAATCATATTACCAATAAACTATTAATTGTTTCTGCATTTGGAAATAAAAATATTTTTTTAAAGATTTTATTTACTTGAAAGAGAGAGAGATCATGAGCTGGAGGGAAGAGTAGAGGGAGCATCAGACCTCCCACTGAGCAGGGAGCCAGATGCGGAGTTCGATCCCAAGACCCTGGGATCACGACCAGAGCTGAAGACAGACGCTTATCTGACTGAGCCACCCAGAGGCTCCACCTTTTTTTTTTTTCTAAGATAGAGAGAAACTGTGCAGTGGGGGAGGGCAGAGGAAGAGGGAGAGAGAGAATCTTAAGCAGGGTATATGCTCAGCGCACAGAACCTGATGTAGGGCTAGACCTCATGACCCTGAGATCATGACCTGAGCCCAAATAAAAAGTCAAATGTTTAACCAACTAGCCACCTAGGCACCCCTCAAAAAGGAGATACCTTTAAATTCCCTGAGCTGACAGATGAGATTAAACTCCCCAACATTACTAAGGAATACTTCATTTGGCTTCCTTTTTACTATTGATTAGAATACCAGTCTAAAAGGATAGATAATAATTCCTGAAAAACCAATAGCAGTACAAATTGGGTTGTAAATGAGGGAGAATGCCCCTTCCCTTGTGGGATCATTAGGGATCACTCTGACGAAGCCCCAGAAATGATACTAGGAAAGGCATGTGAAATTAAAGAATTCATCACAGATTGTAGCGAGGGGAGCATGGTATGCTCAGAGGGTCATATAAAATCACCCAAAGCCCAAAGTTTGGTCACCACAGGCAGGGAAAGAGCAGAACAAGGACCCATGGGTAAATGCCTTTATTGAGGTCGGGGATAAGGTAGCTGTGGCACTTTGGAAGTGGGCTCTTTGGGTATTTTGAATGTAACTGGGTCAACATGGAGATGAGGGAAGGGAAAAAATGGGGAAGTCATCATGAGACTTACTGCTTAAACACACATGTTGGGGATGGTTACCCAGAAATGGGCAATAACTGGGTAAAAGTTCAAAACAAGCAGGGTGAGTGCAGGCACTCAGTGAGCCATTGAGGCCACAAAGAGCAGCATGACAAGGCACACATAAATTTTATCCAAGTAGAAATGCAAATGAATTTTTATCCAAGTAGAAATACAAATGACTTCTGTGCAATAAGAGTAAGCCCATAGTTAGAATTTTACGGTCCTGGATGATAGTAACCATTTTATAAATCTAACATAGCAATCTTACCCTAGCATTCTTTCAGTACCTATTTTGTTTTGTTTTATTTTACTGTATTTTGTTTTTAAAGATTTTATTTATTTATTTGACAGAGAGAGAGAGAGCACAAACAGGCAGAGCAGCAGGCAGAGGGAAAGGGAGAAGCAGGCTCCCAGTGAGCAGAGAGCCCGATGCCGGGCTCGATCCCAGGACCCTGGGATCATGACCTGAGCTGAAGGCAGATGCTTAACTGGCTGAGCCACCCAGGAGCCGCTCAGTACCTATTTTAAAATTGACTTTACCAGCTCACTTGGTTTCTCTCTTTAATGAGTTAAATAAATCTTTGGTACATGCTTGCTTTAGATTTATGCAAGGGTTTTTTTTGAAAACTGTTTTTCAACACAACAGATATATACCGAGTGTCCGTATGTGTCAAGGAGCACAGGGCTCCAGGGTTACATGTGGGAAAGTAAACGGAAAAAAATCTCTGCATGCATGAAGTCTACTGTATGGTAGGGAGCTTAATTTGCCCTGGGTTCTCAAGACTAGTGCTTCCTGGAATAATAAGTGAACTTCTGCTTTTCCCCATCTTAGGAAAGCAAACCTAGGAAATGCCCAGAGATTTGAAGAGGATAAAGATTTGTAAAAAATGTTTACAAAATTAAAAAAAAAAAAACCTGCTAAGGGATAATGCTGATAAGAAATGGAATAGAAGGGGGACCTGGGTGGCTCAGTTGGTTAAGCGACTGCCTTCGGCTCAGGTCATGATCCCAGAGTCCTGGAATCAAGTCCCACATCAGGCTCCCAGCTTCATGGGGAGTCTGCTTCTCCCTCTGACCTTCTCCCCTCTCATGCTCTCTCTCTCAAATACTCACTCACTCTCTTAAATAAATAAATAAAATCTTAAAAATAAAAAAGAAATAGAATAGAAAATCTTGGAATTTTAAAGCTATAAAACTTAATAGATCTAGAATGAGAAAGAGAATGGATAAGATAAACAAATAACCTCTTGATGAAATGTCAGTGTTTGAACTCCTGATATGTAAAACAGGACCCTTTAAAGCTACTAAAAGGAAAAAACACTTAAAAAAAAGTTAGTACTTTTTATTTCAATATAAACCATATGCTATAAAGAAAAACAGGGTCAAATGTTTTTATTTTATTGGTTTTATTTTCTAAATTTATGTTTAATGAGTAAAGGGGAAGGCAAGGATTATCCTTCAACTTTAGCTCTCTATATTATGGAGAGTATTAGTTGTGTCCCCCAATAAACCAGTCCATGGTGTCCTGGTCAAAGTCAGACACTGGATTCATGAACCATACAGTTGACCTTGTGTGTAATAAAGAATTAACTTTATGCAGAGAAATGTCTGGCCTTTCCCCTTGGCTCCTGAGAGGTAACCTCTAAGCCCTTGGAATGTCCAGCCTTGATAAAAGTGCCTTTGTTTACCAGGGCACCTTGGGCCAGCCAGATAGAACAATGTGGTTGCAGGGGGGCACGGTGGGAGGCATGGGTGCAGCATCGGGTCACGTGGTATCACTTGACCTCTGGAAGGAATGGAGACTAAAGTTAGCTATTATAAGTGGCCAACTAAGTTTTGGTGATTAAGCCTCTATAAAGACCTCTGGATGTCAATTCTTGGGCAAACTTTCCTGGTTGGCAATACTTCATCATGCACATTGTCACATATCATTGCTTGGAGAAGTTAATGCTATCCATGACTCCATGGAGAGAGGACAAGTGGAAGCTCCACATTTGGACCCTCCTGGACTTTGGCCATGCATTTCTCCTTTGGCTGATTTTAATCTCTATCTTTCCTCATAAAAAACAGCTTTCAGTGAGTCCTGTGAGCCCTTCTAACAAACTGTCGAAGACTGAGGGTGGTCTGGGGAACCCTTGAGCTTATAATTGGTATCAGAGGTGAAGGCGGTATTATAGGTTATGTTCTCTTACTTTGTACCTTATGTGATAATTCATAGGTTCTTGTGTCCTTAGAAGAAAAATGAGAATAATGTTGACTGGTCTTTGGCTAATATTGATTATCTAAGGCAGTATCAGTGTATACTGGATAGCAAAGAAAGATAAAAAATAGTAAATGAGGTCTCTAACCTTTAAGTAATGTTTTATTTTATTTTTAAAGATTTTATTTATTCATTTGAGTGAGAGAGAGACAGAGACAGAGATGGAGAGAGAGAAAGAGGGCTCAAGCATGGGGAGAGGCAGAGGGACAGGGAGAAGCAGATTCCCCACTGGGACTCGATCCCAAGACCTAGAGATCATGACCGAAGCTGAAGGCAGACACTTAACCATCTGAGCTCCTCTAAATAATATTTTGAAGGGGAAAAAATTTTAAACTTAAGGGTCAGGAAGTTTTTCTTGATCAGCCAATGTGATTCCTTTTACTAAATAAACAGAATTATAAAATGTATGAAATTTTTTCTTTTACCTTAGCTGCTAGAAAGCTCAGAGCAAAGCTTTAGTTTCAAAGTTTTACCTTTTTGCAGCATAATTTGGTTCTGAGATTGTTGATTTCATTTGGTTTTGCTTATAACACCTACTTTTTCTTTCTTCCATTTTATTTGAAATTTTGCCTTTCATTTTGTTATGTGTCTGGCACCTAATAAGCACTCAGAAAATGTTTTCTCACTATGAATTTTTCTATTTTTGCTGAAGGGTACCCTAAATACTTTTGGTAATTAATTGAGTAAAAGTATAAACCAAGAGGAGATAAAGTACCTATGTACTTGAAAAAAGAATAAAGTGTAAAAAATACTTTTACACGTGAAGTAACATAAATTTGCTTATGTAAAACTAATTACAGTTGGACATTGAGTTGTATGAAAGAGGATTTTTCAGAGGCATGGGAAGGGAATCTGGAATGGTGGGTAAGAGAAATACAACATTTAAGGGCCTCCAGCTGATAGCAAACAATGTAAGAACAAAAGAGAAGCAGGCTTGAGTCCCATCTAGAGAGTGGTCAAATATAAGCAGAGCATGGAAACTGTGAGGACAAACCCACTGATGACTGTAAGCCAGATAAGGTCAAGAAAGTTAGTCTGGTCCCAGACGATCTGACTATGAAGGGTTTCAAGACCATTTTAGAATGGATTTATCACAGAAATCCTAGTCTAGACCACCTAGTCAGGAACCCAGTGCTGCTGGTGGAATCCTTTTACAGATTTTCTGAATGTAGGGCAATTTGAGATCAGGCTCATGGCCAATGAACCCTCCAAGTCATCAGAATATTGGGCCTTTAAGGGAACACAGCCATGGGACTTTGTCCATGTTGAAGCCAGCAAGATGAACAGCAGAGAAGTAATACATTTTTGGAGATGCAGGCTGATCTGCTTGCTTCTCATCCTTCTAGAGCAGAGGTAGGCAAAAGAGTCTATGGGCCAAATCTGCCCCACCACCTGCTTTTATAAATAAAGTCTCCTTTTAACAGAACCCACTCATTAATTAAATATTACCTGCGGCTGCTTTTTGCTCTAACAGTAGAATTGAGTAGCTCCAACAGAGACCATATGGGCCACAAAGCCTAAAGTATTTAGTAGCTGGCCCTTCATAGAAGAGTTTGCTGACTTCTGGTCTAGAGCCATCTCTGTACCAAGTCAACTAGTTATTTTTTGGTAAGTTTAATGACTGACGGTAGATTAATATATTCATATTCTTATGTAATTTGTCTTTAATTCAGAAAGGGGATTCCTGGAGTTAGAATTTTCACATCTGAAACAAGACTGTAATGATGGAAGTTTTAGGGACCACAGTAAGTGGTGGGGATACACTTGAGGACATGCACATGTCCCAGTTGTCATGGACTGTCCCACCTTAATTAAGCCTATTGTCCTGAAACCATTATTAAAAGTGCCCCTTTTCACTCTCAAAAGTATCTTTGTTTGAAAAGCAAAACCCTAGGCAGACATGCCCTAACTGATGTATTTTTAAAATATTTATTAAGAATATAATGCATTCAAGTAGAAAATTATTTATAGTCAGACACCTGGGTTTAAAAATGAAACAGTAAAAGCAGCTAAAATATTTCAGTGCAACTCAATGGGATATATAATGTCACTGTGGAGATTATGACCAATAAAAACACACAAGAGCATAAAAGAAGAGAATAAAATTCATGCTTTATTCTTGACTTGGACCAATTGTATAGTTCTCAGTCTCATTAACTTTTTAAAATTTGTTCTCTAAATCCAAGTCTGATTTGATCATTGATGTACTACATGAGCCTAGATTAAATAAATAAATACCCATCTTCACATACACTAAGTAAAAAGAGAATCTTGTAAGAGAAATATCAGAAGTGGTTTATAGGTCAATGAAACTGAACAAGTGGTCCCCAGATCCCCTGGCTGTTGATCAGCCCCGATTACCGCACCCTGGGGAAGGCATTACACATGCCACAGTGAAGGAAACAAAATATCCTCCAGCATCTCTGCCTGTTCTTTGGAAAAGCTCCACGGACAGAAGTCTTTTTGATTTGGATATTTATCAAGCACTGGTTGGTTTGGTTTCTCTCTGTCTTTTTAAATTTAAAAACAACTTCAAAAACAAAAACTGTGCTCCAATAGACATTCCTGCCATCAAAAAAGAAAATAGGAATAATCTAATAATCACCATTTTTTCATTAGTTTTCTTAATCCATATTTTCCACAAGAGGACGATTCTATAGGGCAAAAGAACTAAATGGTAATCACGGCCATTCTTCTTGATAAATTTCTCATTTATGCTGATGAGCAATTTACTCTAATCATTTATTCACTCAATCAACATTTATCAAATACTTAGGGTACAGGCACCATTATGGGCTCTGGAAATACCAAAGGGGCATAAATCATGTCCTGTCTTTGAGGGACTCACAAAATAGTGCAGGCGTGGGGGGAGCAGTTCACAAAGGTATAATTTCACCACAATATATGTTCAAAATTCCAAGTACACAGAAGAGGGTGTTGAAGAAGTCTTTGTGTGAACTGTGTCTTCAAGGGTGGGCAGGCATGCTCTAGGCCGAGTATTGGGGAAGTTTTCTGGGTTGAGGAACCAAATAGGTCAGTTTTGGCCGAAAACAGAAAGAACACTGAAAAGGGCTTAACTGAAACTAATTCAATAAAGGGACTAATTACAGACGTGTGGGTAGTGTTAAAAGAAACCTATAAGAAATGGCAAGGTCCCAGGAACTAGCAACTCTGGAAAGGTTGCCGTCTAAAGGAGCAGGTCTAAAGGTCACAGAGAAGAAGGGAGAGAAAGACGGAAGGATGGCAGGAGGGAGGGAATAATGCTTTTGGTGTCCTTGAGGCACTAGAACGATGGAGAGGGTTCTTGGAAGATTCCAGCCACAACTGGCAGAGAAAGAACAAGAGGAATAACTATCCCCAATTTCTCTCTCCTCCAGCCTTTAAACCTTCTCCTGGGGGCACCTGGGTGATGCAGTAGGTTAAGCGTCTGACTCGGTTGCTGCTCAGGTTGTGATCTTGGGATCATTGTATCAAGCCCTGTGTCAGACTCTGTGCTCAGCGTGGAGTCTGCTTGAGATTCCCTCTCCCTCTGCCCCTTCTGCTCATACCCTCTCTCTCTCTCTCTCTTTCTAAAATAAGTAAATAAATAAATCTAAAACAAAAACAAAAACAAAAACAAACCAACACAAAAACCTTCTGCTGATCCCTCTTGTTTGTCAAACTCAACTGGAAACCAGTGGGCAAGAAAGCCTTTCAAGGGCACTGAGTTAAAGAGAGAAAGATCAAGAACAGACAGGGGAGGTGGGGTTTGCAGAAAATAGTCAGTACAGAGTTGACCATGTTGAACTTTACTTGAGTCCTGCTCCCCCCAAGAGCAACAATAAAAAAGAAATCCCTCCTAACGTTTTGTTCCAGAACTGGCTAACCTCAAAGGACCACCCTGCCCTAGCATATTCCAAAATAAGACCTGTCTTCATCCTTCCTTCTTTTTTTTGAGATGCTCCTCGGAAATGAATGTTCTCCTTATTGCAATAGCCTGGATGAAATGATCTCCCTAATTGTCTGGTGCATTTTGTCTTCCACAAGAACAACGTGTACAAAAACACAGGCAAATACATGCATAGGCTGACCATGGGGAGGTGATAGAGGAGGAAGAAAGGGAAAGGGTAAGGCTGAGGACCAGAAAGGATAGCCAGAAGTTAAGTTGGGAGCAGAGGTAATGAACCTTGTATGTTGGGCAATTTGAAATTTATGGTGTAGGCAACAGTTAACAAGTATTCCAAATCATGGGAGAGGCCGATGCATGTTCTAGAAAGAGAACTAAAGAGAGTATTAAGAATTGATGGAAAGGAAGAAAGACTGCCCCATTTGTACGTGAAGAAATGAGTCGAGGAAAATGTGGAGCTAAGAGATTAGTAAAGACAGAGTAAACACAGTGGTAGAAGAGGTGGGAGGAAGGGGCTAGAAATGAAGTCTCAACATAAAAACAGAACTTACAAACGATTGAATGTAAAGGGTAAGAAACACTTAGAAGCTAATGTTTTTAGCTTCAGTTACTACAAGATGATGATTCTATTAACTGAAATAGGTAATCTCAGATGTAGTAGAGAGTTGGGGTAGGATGTGGTGGAGATGGGCAGTGGGGACTGAAGTTCAGAAGTTGGAGATATATATTAATATATATATGCAAACATATACATATAGTTAACACATATAAGTGATTAATGATGTGAGTTAATATATTGATATAAAATTATTGATAAAGTGAGTTAATATAATATATAATATGATATATTAATGATTAATGATATGAGTATATATGTAGGTATATGCACAGATATATATACATACATATATATACACACATATATATAAATGATTGTTTGGATAATCATGAGAGTTTTTTTAGATAGTTGCCACTTTTCACCCTAGAAAAAGTACTTGGAACAAAAATCAGAAAGAATTTACATTGATTTCCTTATAGGGAGAAGGCAAGCTATAGAAACGTGGGGAAATGGAAAGAAAGTGAAATAGAAAGGAAAGCCTAGAGTGATTTTTGCCATCCACTTAGGATGGAGGGGATTGAATTATAGGCTGTTCCAGAACAATCAGATACCAGTCACCTCTAACTCTTCCTCTCAAGTGTGGGATTCAGGAAGATCATCTAGTTCAATGGCTTAATTGTATGCGTACTTACACAAGAACTGAGAAGTTAAGGGACATATTAAAAAGTAAGTGTAGCTCATGCTTCCTAGTTTCAGAAGTGAGCTCCAGAAACTAGTTTCCTGGTTAAAGCTGGGGGATGAAGTCCTTGGGGGAGTTCTGCACGATGCAGTAGCTGCCAGCCATCGGGATGACCCATGAAAGGAGAACCCGAGTCAACACTAGGGCTGAGACAGTGCCTCAGGAATTTACCATGAAAATGTCTGCATTCTATGCTTTCCTTGAGGAAGCACAGAAAAAGAAAAACAGAGATAAAAGTAAATATGTGAGCTAGAATGGGATAAGAATTGCTTATTCAGATTCATGGAATGGCATTAACATTATGCAGGGAATATTCAGCTCAAAGCACTAAATATTTCCTAATGTCAGCAGTAGCTAGCTATGGAACCATCTTTCTATTTCTTCAGTCTAGTGGAAGATACCATTGACAAAGTCACTTAAAATTGATTGACTGAAACACTTAAGGGAAGCAAAAGAGGGTAAAATAGAATGTAGGCTAGAGGCTAGAAAGACATTTCTTGTTTCTATTTTTGGCATCCACCGAGTGAACAGATCAGTTAACACCTGCCTGCTCAGCTTAAAGATCAGGAAGATAGGGGTGCCTGGGTGGCTCAGTTGTTAAGCATCTGCCTTCAACTCAGGTCATGCTCCTAGGGTCCAGGGATCAAGCCCCGCATCGGGCTCCCTGCTTGTGGGAAGCCTGCTTCTCCCACTCCCCTGCTTGTGTTCCCTCTCTTGCTGTCTCTCTCTGTCAAATAAATAAAATCTTAAAAAATAAAAAAAGACCAGGAAGATAGTCTCTAAACACTGAATTAAGAGCTTGTTGAATCAAAGCTTCGATAACAAGATTTCAATTTCTTTTCTTCCTCCTTCCCTCAATGAACAAAGGCCAGAAAATATTACACATCTGCAGTAACCAGCTTTTTAAATATTCAAACCACAAGGCAATAATCAGAAGTTTCTGTTTCTAGGAATGATTCTAATAAAATAGACAAAAGCAAAAGTTATTTTTAGAGGAAGGAAACTTCCAGCAGATTTTTTTTTCCTGAAATGATGCTTTTCCCCTACTGATTGTAAAAAGTAGCATATGGTACACTGGTAGACATGGTGCCATAAGTTAATACTTTGACACATCTGTTCTCTTCTAAAAACAGCACAGATTGATAAAATACGGAAAGAGAAAACCAAAAAGACAGCTAGAGGTTAAAAAGCAGAAAAAAGAGAAGGGCAGGATGGCAGAGAAGACCAAAAAGAAAAGGTCTCTAAAGGGCCAAGCCCAAAGACATAGACTTACTATGCTCCAACACCAGAAACAGGCAGGTGGCAATGATTGGAATTTCCGCTTCTACTGGGGTTTGGAGACTAGAAATGTTCCCTTGAAACAGGTGACCTAGCTTCACCCCCAGAAACTGAACCATGCTATTTCTGTCTTAGTGTAATATTATCACACAGCAAGAGACCCAACTCAAGACCTGGTTCTTGACTAGGGGCCAAGGAACTGCACAAACTATTAGACAAGGAGGAAAGAGTACAAGAAAGAACCAAAGAAAACAATGGCACCAACAAACGATACACCCTCCCATCAAAATGAGCTCCAACCCCAAACTCGAAAACACATGAACATGTCATATTAATACAACTAAATCAACAACCTACAGAACTGGACAAGAAGATATTGATAAATCTGTTACACTGAACATTTGAACACCCCTGTATCAGAGACCAAGAGGTGAAGAATAGAAAAATATTAAGAATATGAATGATGTGAGCAACATCTCGTTCTTGATGAGTGGATCCCGTGGGAAAGTCAGCTGGGAAAAACTCTTTTGGAAAAGACTTTCTCCCTCAAGAAAAAGAGAGAAATGTGAACAGAAGTTTTCCTTTCTTCCTCTCCCAGGACACAGTTACATGATGGCACACTGCCTGGAGAGGGTGCCAGCTCCCTGGACCACGAGGGTGAAAGGCAGCCTAGCACTGAGACATGGCCAGGAAAGTGGAGAGAGCTGGGCTCTCGGTTACATCATTGGGCTACTGCACCACCCAGAACCACTGCCTGCAGACTTCATCTTGTGTAGCCTGAGGCCCCAATAGCTGCCTCTTCCTGCCCTTGCTTAATGAGAGCTACAGCCTGCTCTACCCATCGGCCCATCAAGCACCCCACCCCCTTCCCATTCCTTCCTGGGGCTTTAGAGTCGGGGGAGACTCCAGCAAGTCTCTCAACTCTCTGAGCCTCATTTCCTCCTCTATAAAATGAGAATGATAATAATACCTACTTCATAGATGAAGGGGAATTAAATGAACTCAAGTCCTTCACACAACATCCGGAAGCATTCCATAGTGGGCATTATTGCGGGGGGTGGGGAAGGGTGTTCCAGGAACTCAGGGTTCCACTGAGTTTTACACAGTCGCAGGACAATGGCAAGGCTACCGTTAGTTTAAACCACACCTGCTGAAGTAGAAATAAAGCCAAGCTCTGCTAAAATATGGGCAAACACTCCTAAACATTTTAAACATATATAGATTTTTTTAAACCTGATGTTATAAGTTTTATGATACTTATTACATCTCCAAAATTTACCCTAAGGTTCTTATTCTTGGAGGGAAACAAACCTAAAGGCAAAGACAAAAACCTTTTATAAGTAAAGTACAGTAAAATACCATCCTCTGAGGTATTAAAACGGCTAGATGATTCCTGGTCTTTGAAGACAATTCACAGTAAAGATATTAAATTGCTGCTAAGGGTTTAGACATTTAACTTTCAAGAAGTTAGATTGATGATGATCATTATTTTCAATACTGTGTTGTGTGTTTACCCAGCAGATTTACCCCAAACAGCCGAAGAGCTTAACAGAAACTCGAAAACCAAGTTGAGGCAGACCCGGGGCCTTGAACTAGCTCGATGCTTGTCTTTGGCGTAACAAGAACCCCAGTGGTGAAGAGGCAAGGAGCCGCCTCCCCCTGGTGTGTGCTCTGTACAATCATCCCCAGCTCCAGAGCAACAGATAAAGAACTCAGAAACTGCTCTTCAAGCCTTTGCTGCGGAGCACAGCCCTGCAGAGTCCTGTCACTCCCCTTAGCTCAAGTACAATCTGTCCAAGCCCCAGGGGCAAAGGGCACTGCTTCTCCAGCATTTGTGTTTTTGTTTGTTTGTTTGTTTGTTTGTTTTATTTATTTGACAGAGAGAGAGAGAGATCACAAGTAGGCAGAGAGGCAGGCAGAGGGAGAGGGAGAAGCAGGCTCCCTGCTGAGCAGAGAGCCCGATGTGGGCCTCAATCCCAGGACCCTGAGATCATGACCTGAGCTGAAGGCAGAGGCTTTAACCCACTGAGCCACCCAGAGGCCCAACTTCTCCAGCATTTGTTTGCTTCCTTCTCATAAGAGGGCGGTGGAGCCCCGCTGGACTGCAGCCCACACTCGTAGATGCCAAGGGCCTTCCTCATGCTGGGTGAATAGACTGGGAGCCTGGCACCTGAGCTAACATCTATCCAGCTGGGAGACACTGGGCAAACCAGCTAACCCCTCGGTTCTCTCATCTGTAAATACTCAGGGCTGGGCTCCATCTCCAAGGTCCCCATCAACGTAAGAACCTATGTTTCTAAGGTGATAGCAAAACAAGACGGAGAATACATGTAAAAGAAATAAAAAAACTTTAATTTTATGAAAAGTGATCTCATGGTTAGAAGAGTCATGAAGAGAGTGGTTCAAGCAAAGATTTCACAAGCTGAATTACAAATATACGAAACTTTAGTCCATTAACACAGTCTTCAACTCTCTGTGACAGATAAAAGATGACTTACTGGTGATTCAATGTCTTCTAGGAGTAAAACAGAACAGCGTTCACATTTCAACAGAGTTTGGGCCCGATGCATTATTTTCTTGACAATTTTCTCCAGGTCAGTCTGTTCTTCAAAGAGGTCATTAACAACCTCTAGCAAAGCCTAGGAAAGATGAAATGGATGTATTTAGGTGGGTATAGGACTGAATAAAAAAAATTTTTTTTCTCTCAAAATGCCATTTAGTCTTTGCTGTAATAAAATATAAAATATTTTTGTGTAGCTAATTTTTAAAGCGTTGATGATTGTTTTAACATATTCCATCATTTTGCTTTGTAACACAGTTTTGAACTGAAAAATACAACTTGAGAATAGTGCCAATCCATATAATCCCATATAAATCCCACATGTAGCTATAGGACTATCTCCCGAGTAGCTAGTGACTACGTGATCGCATTTTAGTCAGCTATAGCTCTAGGCTTCCCTCCCCACCCCTGCCCCACAGGAGTTTTTCTGCAATGTGACTAGGTATAAACCCAACATTTTATAAATTACGAATACCTGATTCTCTCCAAAGCACATTTATATCAGAAAATTACAAAGCAGCTCTTCCTCCCCCTCAGGAATAAATAGGTTTGTCAAACTTGAGACTTATTTTCCCTAATATACATCTCTCACAGAACTCTGAAAGAATTATAGGGGTGAATGCTAATTAAGCTTCAAAGCCTTCAAAAAATATATATAAAGTCCCCATTAATCCCTCTATATAAGAACTATTGCTTCATCTCACCTCTCCAGGAAAACATAAATACTAAAATATATCTCAGGTAAGAAAACACCATTAAAATTTCTGTTAAAACAACACAATGAAAAACACAAATTAAAGAAAAATACCTTAGAATTCTAACTTGAAAATTGCATACTCACTTAAAAATCAAATTGTAATAACCTCTCATTTTATCCAGCTAAGTTAGCTTGCAATTTTTGCATTGAAATAATATTTACTTGGAATTTTTAATTACATGGCTCTTTCCAGAGATTTCAAAATAGTGGGCTATGTACAGGTAGTAGATATTATGCTCCCACCAGAAAGCAATCAGAAAATTACACAGCCAGTGAATTGGCCAGAGGGTGCTTTGTTCAATAGAACTTAATAAGAGGTACACACTCTCAGGTCTGACCTCTCACAAAAGGATTTTGTGGGTTTTCAAATTCACATCTGTTCAGGTAGATGGTGTTGACGATCATCTCAGGGTTATGACCAATTTTCAACTTTAGTAATCAATTTGATTTGTCCTGAAACCATTGGAAACATGTGAAAATTTCTTCTCTGAGCCTATTCAGGTAGAAAAGCATTTGAATGAGTTAAGAGATCCATGAAATGAGTCTAGTTCACTGAGCATCTAAAAGAGAATCAAACATCTTTGGTAGCATTTTCTCTAAAGAGACCTTGTGAGTATGGCTAAGGGCTCTGGGTGGCTCTATGATCCCAAAGCAGAGATACACCTGGAGGTGAAAACTGTTTGGCATTTGGACAGCAAATTGCTGTAAGAAGTCAATGTGCAATAGTTTCATATTTAAATATAACATTAAAAGTGAGGCAATTGTCTAAATAATTACCAACACAATTCCCTGTTATTAAGGGGGAAACATTATTTCCTTAATCATTCAGACTATTTCTTCAGATGGATCATATTAACTGAACAATTATTTAACTTTTCAATTTGTTGTGACTGTGTGGATAGGGCCTCTGGGACCCATATACAAGAACATTCATCTCAGAGGAAAAACTAATTGTGCCTTGAATCTTGCACTGACAAATCACATCATAGTAATTTTACTGTTTCTAATTAAAAATTGCTGCTTTACTAACAAGTGATAAAAGTTTCATAAATAACAATACAGACTAGCTCCACAATGAGAGAAAAAGAGAAGAAAATCATGGATGGTACGAAATTCAACAGGTTGGAGGCTCCTCACACAACTGAACCCTCCGTTTCTTGACTTCCCTTGTATTTGCCCCCTCCTTCATCTAGTGCCATCTTTTGTTCCTGGCTCATTCTTGGACCTCTTCCCTTCTCTTATCCACATATTCTCCCCCAGATTGATCCACTCGGTGCCCTACTTTTAAATACCATCTATATACTGATCGTTCCCAAATATGAGTCTTGAGTCCTGACACCTAACCAAAACTTTAAACTTCTGTATCTATTTATTTGCCATATGTACAAGCCAAAAGTCATTTTCACTCATTTCCCCCATCAATAAGCTTTGTCTATTTCATTGCTAATTTTGGGGAGAATCTCTCATTTCTCGCTGATCTAGTCCCAGCTACATTATTTCTTTTTTTCCTAGCTCTACTGAGACATAATTGACAGATAACTCTGTGGATGTTTAAGGTGTAAAATATGATGACTTGATACATCACATGTTGTGAAATGATTACTACAATAAGGTCAGTTAAGACATCCATCACGTCACATAATTACAATTTGCAAATATCTTCTCCCATCCCATAGGTTGCTTCTTCATTTTGTTGATGGTTTCTTTTGCTGTGAGGAAGATTTTTAGTTTGATGTGGTCCCACTCGTTTATTCTTGTGCTTTTGTATCACATCCAAAAAATTGCTGGAACTTTTCCCCTTTGTTTTGCTCTAGAAGTTTTAGTTTCATATCTTACATTTATATCTTTAATCCATTTCAAGTTAATTTTTATGGGTGGTGTAAGATAGGGGGCTGATTTCAGTCTTTTTCATGTAAATATCCAGTTTTCCCAACACCATTCTCCATTAAGTATTCTTCGCTCCCTTGTCAAATATATTTTGACTGTATAAGCAGGGTTTATTTCTGGGCTCTCAATTCTATTCCATTGGTCTATGTGTCTGTTTTTAGTGCCAGTACCATACTGTTTTGATTATAAGAGCATTGTATTACAGTTTGAAATCACTAAGTGTGATGCCTCCAGTTTTGTCCTTCTTTCTCAGGACTGCTTTGGCTATTTGAGTTCTTCCTCTCTGCTCCCTAGACACATGGACCAAGGTTTTGGCTGCCTCATGCCTTTCTACTCGACATTTCCACTATCTGGAATGCTCTTCCCTGATCTTTGTGCAGTTTTGCTCCTTCATTTCATTCAGGTCTCTGTTCAAATAACATCTTATAAAGAACTTCTTGATCGTGCTCTGAAATAAACATCCTCCCAAACTATCCTTCAGTGATCAATCTCTATCTCTTCATCACTACCTGATACTATATTATTTTTTATTTGTTTGCTTCCCTATTATCTACTGTACCTATCTATACCTACCTATATCTATTGTATTATGAGCCTAATATAATTTAATATATATTTTACAGTTTAGCATTTTTTGAGTCTTTCTTTCTTTTCTTTTCCTTCCTCCCTCCCTTCCTTCCTTCCTTTCTTCCTTCCTGTTTACCTGGATAGTTGGTGAAAGTTCTTCTTTGTGTTTCTTTATAATCCTATAAAAATGTTTGCATTATTGTCCAGTTATCTTGTGATGCTTTTCCAGAAAAACTTTCAATTCAAAAGCAAAATTTATGAGGTGGGGTTGAAAGACCTGCGGATCCCCTTACCCAAGAATTTAACACTGCCACTGGATGCAAACAGCAAGAGGTTTATTTCCACGCAGGTACCGGCGGGTGGTCGGCAGCTCCAGCTAACCGAGCACACCGACCGGAGAGAAACAGGGTCTTATATAGGAAGGCACAAACAAGTTTTGGGTGGGGCGCAACTGATTGGTTGACAATTTGAACTTTGAAAAAGGCATACTTGGAGTTTGCTGATTGGTTTTGAGTACCCGCGCGCGCGAAGTGAGAGGCGGGAAGGGGGAACAAGCTGATTGGTTCTGAGGGCCCGCTCGCGCAAGAGAGGGGAACAAGAAGGGGGAAGGTAGGAAAGCCATCATGGCGTCTCTATTATTTTTATAAGCCAAGCAGTGACAGTAAAGCAAAAGAGCAATTAATATGCGACTAATAACCCGATTAATAACCTAATTCATACCTAAAAGCCAGCGGTTTACAGAAAAGCAAAAAAAAAAGCGGTTAGTTATCCTATCTACCTTCTAGGGGAAGGGTCTTTCAGGGTGAAATCATTTGTAACATACCTTGCTTCTTAAAGAAACTAAATTGCAAAAATATCACTAAAGTGTGTTGTTTCAAAGCTGTAAGAGTATATCTGCTACCTTACAGTATAGATGTGAAATTAATTTCATTTTTAAAAGAAGCTGGTACTATTTGCCCCAAACAACAGAGAATTTGTATACACTTCCATTTGCACTTACTGCTTCAAAGGTATTTTCAACCATAAACTTGAAGAATTAAACAAATAGAAAGGATTCCTGGATTATTCAAACATCAACTGCTATTTTTAAAAGACATGATGGCTCACAGATCCTTAAAGTCAGGCAGCTTTGAGGGTTGTCAACAGCATTTCTTTCTACTCACCCTGCTTCTTTCATATTCTTTCCTTGAGGCAGCAAAGAGCTGAGCATTGGATATGGCAATTCCACAAAATGGAAGATACATCTGCATAACCTGGGGGCAAAGAGAGTATTAAGAACATTAAAACATGACTGCACCAAATTCCATATTCCCTGCATTGGCCTGATCATAATACTTTCTTTACAGCACAGAAATTGAGTATGGAATTGTTGATACTAGAATCTTAACTTCGGAAGGGATATTTTTCAGCATTAACTATAAGACACTTGCAGTAAAATCTTAACTAGGGACAGTCACATCAATGAGCATATACAGTGAAGCAACATGATGACGATGACTATGATACAGGAACTGTATCTAAATCATTTGTGTATCCCTTCTTTGATCAGTGAAAAAGGAGTAAATGAATAAACCCATATATCTAGAATGTACGGCAAGTGTCTACCATCACATTTGGAGGCTGGCAGGCCATGAGTCAATTTCTTTGTACATGTGTATCTGTAGCAGGGTTCTCAGCATGACCCTAGCACTCTGCCAGCTACAAATTTCAGTATGCCTGGTAGATTGGCCCAGTAGGAACTTAGGGGCCACAGGGCCTAATCGCCTTATGCAAAGGAGCTCAAACTGTGCCCATTGTTCTGTTGACAAAACTGGATGTGAATGCAAATGTGTGGGAGGACCCTACAGAAGGCTGTTTGAGGGAAGGCTGGGGACCCTTTCAGAGAGCACACTTCCCCTATGGGAAGAAACAGCTCGGTGTGGAGGGCTCAATCCTAACAAAGACTTTCTAATCATTTCATCATCACTCATTTTCAGTACTGCCTGACACTCTCACTCAAATTCATCTCCAGCATCTCTGATTCCAAAGAGAGAGAGAATGCCCCAAGTAAAAACTGAAGGAATGATTTCCCTAAACTCTTTGCAACATAGAACATTGTGATGAACAACATTGCTTTGGGATTTCTCTAAGCAGAAGGAAAAGGGCATGTTTTGTTCCACTGTCTTTCTCTATCCATTTCCTTTTCTGTCTCTGTCTGTCTGTCTCTCTCTCTCTCTCTCTCTCTCTCTCTCTCTCACACACACACACACACACACACACACACACACACACTCCACACTGAAATGTCCTGTGAAGAGGTACAGAGCAGTGACAAAACAGAGCCGCTCCTGCATGCCCCAAAGAGGGAAGTGCAGTGCTCCCCGTGGGGGTGAGGGATAAGAGCAGGTGCAGCCTGAGACGCCCCTGGGACACTCAGAACACGATTACGTAGAGGGGGAGGTGATTTTGCAGAGGCCTTGAGAAAGACAAAAGATGAAGAACAGTCCCCATTCTCTATGATTTCTTTCCTATTAAAATCTTGCTTTGAGGAAACAAACCATAAGAGACTCTTAATCTCATGAAACAAACTGAAGGTTACTGGGGGATGAAGGGAGAGGGATGGGGTGGCTGGGTTATGGACATTGGGGAGGGCGTGTGCTATGGTGAGTGCTGTGAAATGTGTAAGCCCGATGATTCACAGACCTGTACCTCTGGGGCAAATAATACATTATATGTAATTTTAAAAAAATCTCATTTTGGCTACCTGGGCATACTCAACTCTGAACTCGGGTCCCAGCAAGTATTGCACAATGCTGTACAAGTTAGTGCGGTGACACTACTCTTAAAGAAAGAGAAATGATGGGACTGGGGTTAAAGTAGTGGTACAAACTCAATGAGCTGATTTTTTACACATCCTTCCAGGATAAATTCCTTCACTGAATTTGATTCAAACTTCTATTTAATGAGGACCTACTAGGTGCCAGACACTCTCACTTCATTTCTTCATTCAAATAGCACATCAGCTTCTCATGGAGAGACTCTAAGTACATTTTAGAGATCAGGAAATTCAATAACTAGCTCAAACTCAGACGGGAACTCAGGTCATTTTATTCTACAACGGATGATCATTTCCTACAACATGCTGCCTCCTAGAACAAGATGCTCTTTCTGCCACCCCCTCACTCTGCTTCCTTACTACTCCCCTCATGCCTTAGGAAGTTTGTTGATAAGCCCAGAGAAAGCTGTTGACATAAAGCTGCCAGATATTCTGCTAGAATTTCCCTGTCATTAGCCTCAACGGGACCACTTTCAATATCACCTACACACACAGAAAGCACTTTCCTTTTGTTTCCTGGTTTTCTCTGCTATGGAGGCGGTGACTATAATGGAGGTGGGCGGGGAGGAAGAGGTACAGGTTATTTTACCCTACTCTTTTTCCTTCCCTCCCCTCCCCCTTCCCCTCTCTTTCCCTTCCCTCTCTCTTCCCTTTCCCTTTCTTCCTCTTCCTTCCTTCCTTCCTTCCATCCTTCCATCCTTCCTTCCTTCCTTCCTTCCTTCCTTCCTTCCTTCCTTCCTTCCTTCCTGTGTTTATTTGCCTTCGGAGGCCACGTTTAAGGTGGCTTATAGGTTATGAAAGTAGGTAGAAGAGAATGACCAAATGAATATGTGAAATGTTTTCTAATATGTCTATACTTGTTTCAATTCATCTGTAATAACAACATTTATTGAACGTCAAGCATTGTGTATAATTAAAAAGAATGTAAATTTTAAATTAGATGACCATTGTCCTTTATATGGCTGTTCTGTGTGAAAGCCAGCAAGTCACTTAACCTTTCTGAACCTATTTCATTAGCTATAAAATGCCTGGTTTCACTGGCTAATCTTTCCTTTTTAGTTCTAATATTTGAAACATCCATGAGCTGTAATATTCTACTTGCTGGAGAAAACAAAGAATTTAATAAACATACTCACATTTTACTCAAGAAATAATCATTTGTAGTAGTAATTAATATTGACACAGTCCTTGGATACTATGTTAAGCATTTTATATGCACTCTACTCTGATCCTTGTAATCACATATGCCATACCACTTATTGTTTTTTAGATGGGAAAACTGAGGCTTTAGAAATTTACCAAATTTGTTGGGAGACATCTCTCCATGGGTCTGTCACATTTCTGCACAGCTTACAACCAAAGGCACTGCTCTATCTTTCAAAGGTGTTTGTATAATGAACAGCTTTGGAAAGCTGTCTTTTTCCAGAGCAAAGAGCAGACTTGTTTACTGTGAAGTGTAATTAAGATAGTATCTCTCTCTGGGGCAGAGGTCAAGCAGGCTTACTGTCGATTATGAAAGATCTGCGTCCCCTACATTTGAGGTTCCTCTCCTAAACCCATGACCTGTGTCATCGAGATGACGCTGTTACTGAACATTTTATCTCAAGTCAGAAGCAGATGTTCAAATATCATTAAGACTATTTCATCTTGGGGATGACTGGGTGGCTCAGTCGTTTAAGCCTCTGCCTTTGGCTAAGGTCATGATCCCAGGGTCCTGGGATCGAGTCCGACATTGGGCCCCTTGCTCAGCGGGGAACCTGCTTCTCCTTTTGCCTCTGCCTCGCCCCCTCCTTGTGCTCTCTCTCTCTCTCTTTCTCTGATAAATAAATAAAATCTTTAAAAAAATTTCAAAAAAGACTATTTCATTTTTAATTTGTTCTGTAGGTGTATTGATATGAACTCCCTGACATAGTTACTTAGTATTTGTAATTGTAAGGTAAAGCCCCAGGAACAATTACTGAGATCCCTGTTAAATTTCTGTATTCCCCTTTACTGAGCTAGTTGCTATTTATTTTATTGTCTCATTCCATTGATTTTTCCCCTCCACTACATTGCGTTTCCTTTATTTTAATGATTAAAACTAGAAAGTCTATGTGCATACTTAATAAAATCTAAATTCAACATCTTTAGCCTCCTTCCAAATAAGATACAGACATTGGAATGCTTTAACTTTCCTGTTATATCTGTTACTTACTTTTACTTATATCTTGTTTGTTAGTGTAAACTGGACATTATTACTATCAACTCATGCTTATTTAGATTTACTTACATGTTTACCAATTTTATCTTCTTCATTCCTTCTAGCATCTCTTTCTTTCCTTCTGGAATAATTTTTCTCTTTTTGAATCCTTTAGGATATCCTTTAGTACTGCTAATAAATGTGTTATTTTTGTTTTGTATAAAAATTTCCTTATTCTATGATCAATTTTAAAGGTAATTTAGTTTGGTATACAGTTCTAGGTTGACAGCTATTTCTCTTATCGCATTATTATTATTATTCTATTCCACTATTCTATTCTATTCTATTCTACTATTCTATTATTCTACTATTATTCTCTTATCGCATACAGCTGATGTTGCTAAAATAGTCAACTGTTAATCTAATTCTTTGTAGGTTATCCATCTTTGTCTCTAGTTTCTCTTAGGACCTCTTTCTGTCTTTGATGGTCAGTCTGTACTTTTCCAGCCTCAGTCAAAGGCTTCACTGAATCATATAGAACTCCAAATATATTGACCAAAGATTACTGAGGATGGAGACAATATTACACCTTTATGACACACTGCAAACTGAGAGGGGATTGATTTACAAAGGGAATGATTTCCCAGTGTCATTTATTGGTACAACAATTCAACACTCTGAGGCCAGAGCTGGTTCCACCATGGACACCTACATGACAATATGACCCAATGAGTTCCTAAATAAATGTTCGGGAGAATCAGGCAAATGTATTTTGAAAGGAGGAAGTGAGAAGCAGCAGAAGCAGTAGCAGTATGGAAATACGAGATAATGAAAAATAAAACATTTTTATATCTTTTTTCAGTCCCAGTGTAACAGATGTCTATTTTAAACAAAGAAAGAGAGATATTGCTCTATTCTTCTCCTTTTGAAGTCCCCCTCCTCCAAGAAAAAATACTAATTTGGTCTTCATCATCTAGTTTCTGAATGCAAAATTTCTAAAAAAAAAAACAAAAAACCTTAATGACTAAGAACCTAATGAGTCTGTACACCCTTGTGCAGTACTTTTCAGCTTGAAAGCACTTTATGGACATTGGCTAATTAATCTTTACAACATCCCACTCGGAAAGGGAGTTAAACTGAAAATCATTAAACAGCACAGCAAAGTCCCTTCAGCCCTGGAAACTCGTGAAAATTGTCACTAATAAGCACTAGATGGGCACTGGGACCCTCCATCAATGTCCTAAAGAAAGACAGTAGGTACTGAGCCTTTTCAAACTTACAGACCACAGAGAAAGGTTATTAAAGCTTTCTGGGCTGAGCTGGTCCAATTATACATCATTAAAGGACACTGGAGGCCTACCCTGGAGATTCTGTGAGGGGCCTCGGGCCATCCCTTTTATGGACTCCACTCCTGAAGGCAAATCACGTGAAAAGCCACATCACTATCAGTTCAAGTAATGGGTGAGAGAGAAGTTCTTTCCACCATCATGCAACCTCTGTCTCTGTGCCCCCCATGCCATTTGAATTCACAGGTCCTTTCTGCCCTCTGGCAGGCACTATAAGACAAAACTTCACTGAGCTCGGTGGGTCCCACTGATTTGAAACTGATGATGTAATTCAAACACTAAATAGTCTTCAAGTAGAGTAATTTGGAAAATAAGGTACCAAACTATGGAGGCAGTCACATTAGTTTCACATAATGAAACACCCCTCCCATATATTTTAAGAATAGAATATTTAAAATGTTAAAAAACTAGGGATGCCTGGGTGGCTTGGTCAGTTAGCCATCTGCCTTCAGCTCAGGTCATGATCCCAGGGTCCTGGGATGGAGTCCCGCTCAGTGGAGAGCCTGCTTCTCCCTCTGGCTGCTGCTCCCCCTGCCTGTGCTCATTCTCTCTCTCTCTGATGAATAAATAAATAAATAAAATCTTAAATAAATAAATAAAATAGTAAAAAAATGAGTCTGAAGTTTTCTAGACTCTCCAGAGAAAATTCCTGCTTCCAGGGGTATAGTTTGTTTCACTGCAATTTTCTTTCTATGTGAATTCAGTAAAGACAATAGGTCAGATTTTTATTTTAATCATAAATGAATCCTGTCACCTCATACCAAAGTATATACTCTTGGCTAAAGCATGCCTTTCTCTTGTCAGTGCTGAGACTGTTTTGAAGAAAACGGTCTCCCAAAAATACAAAGAGACATAAAGTCCCAACTTTGAAAGAACATTGGCATGGAATAGGTTGATTCAAAACATACTTTTGGAAATTGTTTCTTTAAGAACTAACACTCTAGGGATGCCTGGGTGGCTCAGTTAAGAGTCTGCCTTCGGCTCAGGTCATGATCCCGAGGTCCTGGGATGGAGCCCCACGTTGGGCTCCCTGCTCAGCAGAGAGCCTGCTTCTCCCTCCACCCCTCCCCCTGTTCATGTTTGTGCTCTCTCTCTCTAAAAAATAAATAAATTTATTTTAAAATTTTTAGAAATTAAAAAAAAATTTTAAATTTTTAAGAAAAGAATTAATACTCAAAAAAGAATGGAGGGGAGCACATTTCATTCACAAAAGATGAGGAAGAACAAGGCAACAAATAAAGGAGACAGAAAACCTTACTCTTCTGCTTTTCCTTCTGAGATGGGCATGTAGGTGCTTCTGCTTCTGCCCCTGGGTATCAAAGCTGGGACCCCAGGGGAATTGGTATGAGCTCCCTTCCACTATCCTCACCACTCTTCCTGAGGCTAGTACTGGCTAAAAATCTCTAAGAGGCCAAGGTTATCCAAGGGTAGACAGGCTGGGGCTGATTCCTGGCAGGCAGCCTTGTAGCATCAGGGCCTACTGTCTTGGACTTCTTGCAGGCTCTGGTCTGCTGAGCACTTGAATCATGCATATTACCTGATAACCTTATTTCTATTTGCTCCCATTCCCAATGTGGGAGACTTCAGAAAAACAACCGTCTCATACATATCCTGAGGCACTTCTAAATTCCCACCCTCTTATTCACTGCATTGAAGGTAAAACCCTGAAAGAACCCATTTCAGGAAACTTGTCCTTTCCAAGATAATTTGAATTGTCTTTTTTGGATCATAAGATTTCAACAGAAAAAAAAAAAGCACTCATATTTCTAGCACTCGAGGGTAACCACTATGAACATTTTGGAGACTGCCATTCAAATTTTTGTCTCTCTCTCCATATAAATTCAAATAGGCTAATCCTAAATGTAATATTTTATCTACTTTTTTCACTTTTTATAATCAGCTATCACTTATTATGACCAATGCAAAATATTCGATTGTATAGTCCAGAAAAAGAAAATTCATACAGAAAGTCGATTATTGGCTGCTCAGGCTAGTGGTGGTAATGAGATTAACTGTAAATGGAATAAAGGATCTCACTGGGGGTCTGTTCTAACTGATTTATGCTGATTGTTGCACCACTCATAAAATTACTAAAAATCATTGAATTGCTCTTTGAAATGGGTGCATTTATGACATGTAAAGAATAAAGCAGTATAGCTATTAAAAGTTATCATTCAAAGATCCCACTCACTGTATAGATTAATATTTTTCACTTAGTCAATCATCTACTGCTGGACATTTAGGTCACTTCTAACTATCGATCTTAGGGTTAAATATCCTTGCAATTAAATCTTTGTACATCTCATAATTATTTTCTTAGGATAAAGCCCTAACATTTGAACTTATTTATTTAACTTAACACACACTTACATAGCACTATCTCTGTACCAGGAAATATACCCAATGCTTTATAAATATTAGTTTGTTAATATGCATATACATTTTTAATAACTCCTAATATTACACAAATTTTTACTTTACATTTAAAAATCCAACAGTATAGAAGTGTATACAATAAAATAACTATGGATGTCTCTTCATTTCCTATCCTGCTAACAAGGAACATTTTTTTATTAACTGCCTACATACAATACCTAGTTTGGATATTTGTAAACATAAGCAGGATCACACTATAGGTTATGTTTTACACCTTCTTTTTTGCTTGACATTATATCATGGAAACCTTTACATGTCTATTCAAAGAAATCTACTTAATTCTTTTTAATCTTTGCTGAATATTCTAGGAGGTGAATGTACCCATTAATTAACATTCATGTTGTTTCCAATTTTTCTCTATTACAAATAACACTGTGACCTTTCTTATAAATACATCTTTGTGCATTTGGACAATACTTCTGTTGGACAGATTCCTAGAAGTCAAATTTTGGTTGAAGAAAATGTGCATTAAAAAAAATATTAATAGCTACTGCCAACTCCTCCTGCAAAAATTCTCTACCAATTAATACTCCCACTAACAGTCATCAGAGAATTCATTTACCTCTCCTTGTACAATATTGGGTATTATTATTCTTTCAAAATCTTGTCTGACAGATTAAATCAACACTCATTATTGCATTAACTTACATTTATTTGATTATAGAGATATGGATAATAACTTCATAATTCCATATTTGTTGGTTATAATTTCCATAATTTGTTGGTTATCTCTGTTTTTTATTGTGGCCTATTTGTGTCTTTTGCTTATCTTTTACTGGACATTCTATTTTTAACTGCTTAGTGAGCACTCTTTTTATTCTAAGAATAATAACCATCTTCCGTTTTTGCAAATCATGAATCTTACTTGATAATTAGCAACTGTCAGCTATTTGATACAGTCCAACAGCCCTACAAGCTATGATTGCTTTGTCTATGATAAATAGATATTATGACTTAGTAAACTTGGGCCTACTCCCTCTCACAGTATAAATAAATTTTATAGCAATATCCACCTATATAACCCTGTCAAGGTTATTTTTACAAGCAGGTTGACCTACATATTTCATCCTGCCTATTTGCTCCATTCATTTTTGTAACTCAGAGTTTGTGTAAGAAGTCAGTTTGAGCTACAGTTTGATCCAGCCATTCTTGAGTTTTAGCTATTAAGGTCATTATGATTTCTCCAATTACTGAGCACAGGTATAAATGCAAGAAGCTACACTGCATACTAATTTAGTCTTGGTATCAACACCTTGATGCTAGAAAAACCTGATCACATAATCAACATTGGATGAACAGAAAAATTCCTCTTAGGCTATTTTCTAATGAGAAACACATTAGTTTTTCTTTAAATTTAGAATAGATTCCCATTATTTCCTCCTTTTATAGTAGCAGGAGGCTGCCTTTCACCATCTCATTTATCTAGTTCCTTCTTTTTTTTTATAACTGCTGGTTCTTAAAGTAGTGGACATTTCATATAAACAGACTCACATAATATGTGGCCTTTTGTGTCTGTCTGTCTGCTTTCACTTAGAAAACTGTTTTTTTTTTAAGATTTTATTTATTTATTTCACAGAGGGAGAGAGATCACAAGTAGGCAGAGAGGCAGGCAGAGAGAGGGGGAAGCAGGCTCCCTGCTGAGCAGAGAGCCCGATGTGGGCCTCGATCCCAGGATCCTGAGATCATGACCTGAACCGAAGGCAGAGGCTTAACCCACTGAGCCACCCAGGCACCCCTAGCAAACTGTTTTCAAGGTTCATTCATGTTGTTGCATGTATCAGTACTCTATTCCTTCTTTCGGTCTTTTTTTCTTAAATTAATAGACTATTTTTTAGAGCAGTTGAAGGGTCACAAAAAGTTGAGTAGAAAGTACACAGATGTCCCATAAACTCCCTTCCCTCCCCCAGCACACAGTTTCCCTCAGCATTAACCTCTTACATTAGTGTGGTATATTTGTCATAATTAATGAGCCAATATTGATATATTATTATTAAATAAAGTTTGTAGTCTACATTAGCATTCACTCTTTGCATTTCATATTCTATGGGTTTTGACAAATGTATAATGACATGTATCTGCCATTACAGTGTCACGGGGAATCATTTCACTGACCTAAAAATTCTGTGTTCTGCCTACTCATCCCTTCCTCTCCCCAGAACTTTGATACTGGTAGCCAGTGATCTTTTAATTGATTCCATAATTTTGTCCTTTCAGGAATGTCATATAGTCAGAATTAAGTAGTATGCAGTCTTTTCAGTTTGGCTTCTTTTGGTTAACAATATCCACCTAAGGTGACTTCATGTCTTTTCACGACTTGATAGCTTTTTATTTCTTTTTATCACTGAAAAATATTTCATTAGATGGATGTACCACAGTTTACTGACCCATTCACCTCCTGAAGGACATCTTGGTTGCTTCCAAGTTTTGGCAATGTTGAATAAAACTGCTATAAACGTTCATGTGTAGGTTTTTGTATGGACATGTCTTCAACTCATCTAGCTTAATATCCAGGAGTATGATTGCTGGATTGTATGGAAAAAGTATTTTAGTTTTGTTTTTGTTTTTTTTTTTAAAGATTTTATTTGTTTATTTCACAGAGGGAGAGAGATCACAAGGAGGCAGAGAGGCAGGCAGAGAAAGAGGGGGAAGCAGGCTCCCCGCTGAGCAGGGAGCCCGATGCGGGCCTCGATCCCAGGACCCTGAGATCATGACCTGAGCCGAAAGCAGAGGCTTTAACCCACTGAGCCACCCAGGCGCCCAAAAGTATTTTAGTTTTGTAAGAAATTGCCAAACTGTCTTCTAAAGTGGCTGTACCATGTTGCATTTCCACCAGCAATGAACAGAAGTTCCTGGTGCTCCACATCCTTCTCAGCAAATGCTGTTATCAGTGCCTTGAATTTTAAATATTCTTTTTTTCTTTTTCTTTCTTTCTTTTTTTGAGAGAGAGAGATCAATGGGGAGGAGCAGAGGAAGAGGGGGAGAGACTCTTTAGTAGGCTCCATGCCCAGTATGGAGCCCAACATAGCGCTTGATCTCACAACCCTAAGATCATGACCTGAGCTGAAATCAAGAGTCAGAAGCCTAACCGACTGAGCCACCCAGGAACCCTGCATTTTAAACATTCTAACAGATGTTTCATTATATCTCATCATTGTTTAAATTTGCAGTTTCCTGATGACATAGGATGTTGAGCATCTTTTCACATGTTTTATTTGCCGTATCTTCTTTAGTAAGATGTCTGTTCAGCTCTTTCGCCATTTTTTAAAAAAAGATTTTATTTATTTATTTGTAAGAGAGAGACAGAGAGAGAGTACAAGTAGGCAGAATGGCAGGCAGAGGCAGAGGGAGAAGCAGGCGCCCCGCTGAGCAAGGAGCCCAATGCGGGACTCAGTCCAAGACCCTGGGATCATGACCTGAGCCGAGGCTTAATCAACTGAGCCAACCAGACATCCCCTCTTTTGTCATTTTTAAATCAAGTTGCTTTTTGCTTATTATGTTTTGGGTTCTTTATATATTTTGGACACCTGTCCTTTATATGTTTTGCAGAGATTTTCTCCCAGTATGTGACTTGTTATTACATGTTATTTTTATGTAAAGGTTAACTAGATTTTTTTACTTATTTGTTTCTATTCTGATTTCAAAGAAATTTAGGATTAATAAAAAGATTTTAATACACTTCCTTATCTACTTCCAACCTTATTCTCAGTATCAGTGTACCCAGGACAGTATCCTTTTGCCAAGGCCCAAGGGAAAAGCCATGTTTTGCCTATGGAGGTAAGCCCTTTCCCAGGGTTCTCATTTCTGTGATTTCTGTGGTATTTGGGGGGCCATTCCTCTGTACCGTCATTGTTTCTATCTTTTGATCTCCTGTGTCTGGATCTTCCCTCCTTCCTCAAAGGTAAATGTCTTTCCTTTCATTTGGTATTGGTGTTTCCATCTGTTTCCTTTCCTCTATCTCATGGTCTAATTTTGGCATTTCCAGTCCCAAATTGAAATTGATTCTGAATTCAACAATATTAACTAGACAGGTGCCAAAGTCTCTTCTTTTTATCTGTGTCTTCAATAGTAACCTCAGGGATGATTCTCAAAGATGGCTCTCTGGTACTAACCTTTTCTCTGTGCTCTGGCTCCACATCACCCATTGGCTATAAGACATTTCAACTCAGAGGTCCATATACTACCTCAAACTAAGCATTCCAAACCCAAGTTGATCATTTCAATCCTCTTCTACTCCTGAATAAAGAAAGCTTCAAAAATGCTCTATAGGTGCCAAATGAACTTTTAATGTCCTATTTACCCAGTTCCAAACTCTTGAAGCCAACTTTGATTGCTGTCTATACATTGGCATAAGCACATAATAGCAATTTAGTAGATTTTGAGGTCTCCATCCCATACCCTTGCCATCTCTCACTATTTCGAGATTATTGTAATGGTAGTAAAGACATTCTCATCCCCACGATGTCCCAAGAACTCATTAATTTTTGCTTTCCCATCCAGAAAAGTCATAAATTTAAACACAGAGACTGTCCCAATGTGCCCTGTTGTGACAATTAAAGAACGGAAGAAATAAATGCCTTACACATATTGAAGACTGTTTTTTCAAACTACTATTGTGTGAGCATGTTTACACCACATACGCTACTTTCAAAAAAATCTCATTAGAAACTCATCAGAAAGTATCTTGAATATTTAAGAGTATGGCTTAGTATTTTATAGATGCTTATGGAAGATATGTAATAATATCAGGAAAAATAGTGAGGAAATATAAAATTGCTATTCAGAAGAACACATGAGACCCAGAGGGGATTCTTCTACTTATATATCTTTTTTTCATTTTCCAAAAATAATTTATCATCAAAATGCAATGCCAATGACATGGATAATAAACCACACTATTTTTTAATTTCCAGCAATATTCTCCAGTGGAGAAGAAACAGAGAAGGCTATGAAAAATATGCTTAGAGCATTAATATTTAATTAATGTAATAGGACCCTAAAATGAATATTATAAGTGTAAAAGCCTTGATCAAATCTGTAAGTTGTGCCTATGCAAGTAAAACACTGAATTGGTACCTACTAAATTTAAGACATTTTTAATAGACAACCTTGAAGACAGAGCTTAAAGTTTAGCCTAAAAACACACAGAATTTTGTGAAAGGCTAATCATTTATAGGCATACTTCATTTTATTGTGCTTCACTTCATTGTACTTTGCAGATATTGTATTTTTTACAAATTGAAGATTTGTGGCAACCTGACCGCCAGCAAGTCTATCAGTACCATTGTTCCAACAGCATTTGCTCACTTCATGTCTCTGTGTCACATTTTTGTAATTCTCTCAATATTTCAACCATTTTCATCATTATTATATTTGTTATGTGATCGTGATCAGCAATCTTTGATGTTACTACTGTAATTATTTCAGGGTGCCACAAACCATGTCTGTATAAGACAACAAAGTTAATCAGTAAATGTGTGTTCTGACTGTTCCACCAACCAGCCATTCCCTACTCTCTCTCCCTTCCTTGGGCCTCCTTATTTCCTGGGGTACAACAATATTGATATTGGGCTAATTAATAATCCTATAGTGGCCTTTAAGTATTCAAGTGAAAGGAAGAGTTGCATATGTCTCACTTTAAATCAAAAATTAGAAATGATTAAGCTCAGTAAGGGAAGGCACATTGAAAGCTGAGATAGGCCAAAAGGTAGGCCTCCTGCACCAAGCATTTAGCCAAGTTGTAAATGCAAAGGAAAAGTTCTTGAAAGAAATTGAAAGTGCTACTCCAGTGAACCTGTGAATGATAAGAAAGCAAAACAGCCTTATTGTTGATATGGAGAAAGTTTTAGTGGTCTGGCTGGAAGATCCAACTGACTACAAGATCCCCTTAAGCCAAAGCCTAATCCAGAGTAAGGCCCTAACTCTCTTGGATGCCATGAAGGCTGAGAGAGGTAAGGAAACTACAGAGGAAGAGCTGGAAGCTAGCAGAGTTGGTTCCTGAGGTTTAAGGAGGAGCTATCTTCACAGCATAAAAGTGCAAAGGGAAGCTGTAGGTGCTGATATAGAAGCTTCAGCAAGTTCTCCAGAAAATCTAGCTAAGATCATTCATGAAGGTGGCTACACTTAAACAGCAGATGTTCAATGTAGATGAAAACAGCCTTCTCTTGGAAGAAGATGCCATCCAGGATTTCCATAGCCAGAGAAGAGAAGTCAATGCCTGGCTTCAAAGCTTCAAAGGACAGGCTGACTCTCTTGCTAAGGGCTAATGCAGCTGGTGATTTTAAGTTGAAGCTAATGCTCACTGACCATTCCAAAAATCCCAAGGCCCTTAAGAATTATGCTCAATCTACTCTACCTGTGTTCTATCAGTGGAACAACAAAGCCTGGATGACAGCACATCTGTTCACAACATGGTTTACTAAATATTTTAAGCCCACTGTTGGGACCTGCTGCTCAGAGAAAAAGATTCTTTTTAAAATACTACTGCTCATTGACAGCACACCTGGTCATACAAATGCTCTCATGGAGAAGGACAATGGAATTAATGTTGATTTCATGCTTGCTAACACAACATCCATTCTGCAGCCCACGAATCAAGGAGTCATTTCAACTTTCAAGTCTTGTTATTTAAGGAATGTATGTCGTAAGTCCAAAGGCTCTCATAGGTAGTGATTTCTTTGATGGATCTAGGCAAAGTAGATTAAGAACTTTCTGGAAAGGATTCACCATTCTAGATGCTATTAAAAACATCTGTAATTCATGGAAAGAGTTCAAAATATCAACATTAGGAGGAGTTTGAAAGAAGTTGATTCCAACCCTCATGGATGACTTTGGGGTTCAAGACTTCAGAGGAGAAAGTAGCTGCAGATGTGATGGAAATAGCAAGAGAATTAGAATTAGAAGTGGAGCCTGAAGATGTGCCTGAATTGCTACAATCTCATGATAAAACTTATATGGGTGAGGAGTTGCCTATTTTTTTAAGAGTTATTTATCTATTTATTTGATAGAGAGCACAGAGGCACAAGTGGGGGGAGAGGAAGAGAGAATCCTTAAGCAGACTCCCCGTTGAGTGTGGAGCCTGATTTGGGGCTCTTGATCCAAGGACATTGAGATCATGACCTGAGCAGAAATGAAGAGGTGGGCGCCCAACTAACTGAGCCACACAGGCGCTTGAAATGAGTTGTTTCTTATGTATGAGCAAAGAAAGTGGTTTCTTGAGATGGAATCTACTCCTGGTGAAGATGCTGTGAAGGTTGTTGGGATGACAACAAAGGATTTAGATAGAACGTTACATAAACTTAGTTGATAAAGGAATATCAGGATTTGGAGGATTGCCTCCAATTTTGAAAGAAACTCTACTGTGGGTAAAATGCTATCAAACAGCATCCCATGCTACAGAGAAATCGTTTGTGAAAAGAAGAGTCAATGGATGCAGCAAACTTCACTGCTGTCTTATCTTTAAAAATTGCCAGCCACCCCAACCTTCAGCACCCTGATTAGTCAGCAGCCATCAACATGGAGGGAAGACCCTCCACTAGCAAAAAGATTAGGACTTGCTATAAGCTCAGATGATGGCTACCATTTTTTTTTTAGAATTAAAGTACTTGTTAATTAAGGTATGCACATTGTTTTTTTAAGACTTAATGCTAAGAATACTTAATAGTCTATGGTCTGGTATAAACATAACTCTTATATGCAACTGAGAAACCAAAACACTTGTTTGGTTCACTTTATTGCAATATTTGCTTTAGTGCAATAGTCTGGAACTGAACCCACAATATCTCTGAAGTTTGTCTGTATTACCAGGGTTGGGTAGCAATCCAAAGAGGTGAGGGAAAAGCTTTCTATGGGGTTCATCAGTAATTCATCAAGGCTTCTCATTATGTATCTTAGAACACTCTAGTGAACAAGCTAGGAAGCTATCTTCAAAGCCAAAATGCTTTATTGTCCCCATCTACTTTTCATTCTGCATCTAGATTCAGTCTGTCAGCAATATGGTCTTATCAATTGATTCAGGTGTTGTTTCTTTTCATAGTTCAAATATTTATTTTAAGGGCTAAATTATATATACAGTAATCAGAAAGAATAAAAGTACAAGCTCAAAGAAAACAGAAGGCAGGAATTAATAAAAATAAAAGCTGAAAATAATAAATGAGAAAACAACCAGTAAAACTGATAAATTACTCCAGAAATGGTGCTTATAGAGAAAATAAATAAGACAAATAAATCACTAGGTAATTTAATCAGAGGGGAAAACCCACAAATACACTAAAACAGAAGTGATAAAGAAAATATAATCACAGCTACAGAAAAAAAAATTTAAATAATTATAACAGACTTCTTTGCACAACCCTGAGCTTATATATTTGAAAATCTGTAGACAGCATATGGATGGGTCCTGTCATTTTATCTAGTCTGCAACCCTGTGCCTTTTTATGGGAGCATTTAGGCCATTCACGTTGAGAGTGATTATTGAAAGGTAAGTTTTTATTGACATCATGTTGCCTGTGAAGTCCTTGTTTCTATACATCGTCTCTGTAACTTTCTGTTCTATGTCACTCTTGGGTTCTTTCTTCTTTTATAGAACACCCCCCCCCTTAATATTTCTTGTAGTGCCAGCTTGGTGGTCACATAATCTTTTAGAACTTGCTGGTCTTGGAAGCTCTTTATTTCTCCATCCATTCTGAATGTCAGCCTTGCTGGATAAAGTATTCTTGGCTGCATGTTCTTTTCATTTAGTGCCCTGAATATGTCTTGCCAGCCTTTTCTGGCTTGACAGGTTTCTGTGGAACAGGTCTGACGTTATTCTGATGGTCCTTCCTCTGTATGTAAGAAATCTCTTCCCCCTAGCTGCCCTTAAGACCTCCTGTCTGAATTTATGATTCGTGAATCTCACAATTAAGTGTCTGAAGGTCTTTCTAGACTCATTGATTTTGGGGGGTGTCCTCTCTGCCTCTAGGACATGAACACTTGTTCCATTCCCCAGATTAGGGAAATTTTCATCCAGTATTTTTTCAACTATATCTTCTAGACTTCTCTCTTTCTCCATCCCCTCAGGGATCCCAATAATTCTGACACTGGAACATTTCATGGCATCATTCATTTCCCTAATTCTGTTTTCAGGGCTTCCAGGTTGTTCAACAGATGGATGGATAAAGAAGATGTGGTCCCTGTATACAATGGAATATTGCTCGGCCATCAGAAAGGATGAGTACCCAACTTTTGTATCAACATGGACGGGACTGAAGGAGATTATGCTGAATGAAATAAGTCAAGCAGAGAAAGTCAATTATCATATGGTTTCACTTACTTGTGGAACATAAGGAATAAAATGGAGGACATTAGGAGAAGGAAAGGAAAAGTAAATTATGGTAAATTGGAGGGGGAGATGAAAGATGAGAGGCTGTGGATTCTGAGAAACAAACTGAAGATTATGGAGGGGAGAGGGGTGGGGGTAAGGGTGGCTCTGGTGGTGGGTATTAAGAAGGGCACGTATTGCATGGAGCACTGGGTGTGGTGCATAAACAATGAATCTTGGAACACTAAAAAAAATTAAATTAAGATGTTAAAAAAAGAAAAAATCTGATAGTGCATTTTAAGGAAAATATAAATCAACAAAACTGAATCAATAAGAATGAGTTAATCTGAGTAAACAAATTGCCACAGAAATAAATAATAAGGAGAGTTGTAATAGAATCATTCTCAGAAAAGGTGCCAGGTCTAAATGGTTTCATAGGCAAATTCTTTCAAACTTTCAAAAACAAGGTTATTACTATGCTATTCAAACTATACTGGAGTCCAGAGAAAGGTGGAAAACCCTCAAATACTTTCTGAAGGCACAGTAATTATGATAGCACATCCTAATAAAAATAGCACAAAAATTAAACCTATAAAATAAATCTCCTATGAAAATGAGTGAGAAAGATCTTAAATAAAAATATTAGAAAATAATATATATATATGGAAATTGAATTTACCCAAATATGAAAAAATGGACATGACCAGGAATTTCTGTTCACTGAACTGATGGTTCAATATTGCAAAATCAATTATTACAGACTTTCATATTAACTTGTAAAAGAAAAGATATGATCAACTTAATATTCTAGAAAGTCATTTGATGAAACCTACTACCTATTGCCTAAGAAATTTTTAATAAGCTAGAAGACTATTAAAAAGTATTTTAAAAGTGGAAGAACACGTCATATTTCTAGATGAAGGGACCCAATATTAAAAAAAGATCAATTTTCCCTCTAAATTACTCTATAAATTTTATTCTAGTGGAAATTGAAATGATACATTTGGAATTTGAAAAAAAAAGTAATTCTAATATTCAAATGAAATGAGAAATATACAACACTAACCAACATTAAAAGGACTAAGACAAATAAGAAGTAAGTAAAGTTATGATGACCAAAATAGAGTAGTACCAGGGACATAATAATCCCATGGCATAATGGAACAGAAGTCCAGAACTATGATGTATAACAAATGAGTATTGACAAAAGTGGTATTTTGGATCAATGGAAAAAGTATTGACAAAGGTGGCATTTCAGTTTAATCAACAAATCACATTGGGAAAAATATTTCACTATTTGGGAGGGAAAAAAAAACAACTTAAAATTAGAACTTTTTAAAAAAAATCCCAGAGATGGGGCACCTGGGTGGCTCAGTGGGTTAAGCCTCTACCTTCAGCTCGGGTCGTGATCTCAGGGTCCTAGGATCAAGTCTCGCATTAGGCTCTCTGCTCAGCAGGGAGCCTACTTCTCCCTCTCTCTCTGCCTGCATCTCTGCCTATTTGTGATCTCTCTCTCTGTCAAATAAATAAAATCTTTTAAAAAAAAATCCAAGAGAGATTAATGATAGGCTAAAAAACAAAACTATAGAAGTCATGGAGGAAATCGTAATACTTACATACACATTCCCAAATTGTGAAAGTCTTTTCCAATCATACCACCAAATGTGGAAATTATATGAGAGACTTTGGGTACATTTGTAGATGAAAACATTTACGTCTCAAGATATAAATTAATACTAAAAAGGCAAAATAAACAGTGAAAAATTATTTGCAATGTTTACAACAATTGTAAATACCCTAATTAGGAAAAGAATACTCTCAAAGCAATCAGACAAAAAAAAATCTCATAAAAACTATGCCTAAACCCCCACAAATAACTAAAAAACATATGAAAAATGTTTAATAAACTAATTATCAAATAAGTATAAACTAAGATAACAATTAACTGCCACATTTTTCCTACTATATTGACAAATATCACAATTAAAACTAATATCCAAGGCTAATAATAATGTGGGAAACAGGCATCTGTTTAAGGAGATGAAGTGGCCTGGCATTTCTGAAGAATAGCCTTGCAAAATGTATCAAGTGCTTTTAAGAAGAACAGGCCCTTTTTCTTTACAATTCCATTCCTAGAAATTTATTTTAGGAAAATAATCTCAAAGATTTACTCAAATGTGCTTACGTCTTACCAGGGGCAAATTCACATTTTATCAGGCCTGAAATGTATACATTTGGGAAGGGAGTTCTTTAAGAAAAAAATACAAGGGGTGCTTGGGTGCCTCAGTCGGTTAGGCATTGGGGTCTTGATCTCAGCTCAGGTCTTGATCTCAGGGTTCTGAGCTCAGGGCCCATGTTAGACTCCATGCTGGGTGTGGGGCCTACATGTGTATATACATACATACATAGAAAAAGATACAAAATTTTGAAAACAAAATTAGGGATCCTTGGGTGGCTTGGTCAGTTAAGCGTCTGTCTTCAGCTCAGGTCACGATCCCAGGGTCCTGGGATCAAGCCCTGGTCAGGCTTCCTGGTCAGTGGGGAGTCTGCTTCTTCCTTTCCCTCTGCCTCGCCCCTGCTCATGCTTGTGCTCTCTCTCTCTCTCAAAAGAAATGAATAAAATCTTTTTTAAAAAGTAAACAAAATTAGTTATAAAATGAATATTTAGAATGAGGAAAGAAATCATAATATATTACAAATTTCTAAAACTTGATAAATACCACAAACATTATAGCATCTCCCAAACCAGCATAATATTTATATTAATTTTCCTAAATTTTTGACAGTATGCTTTTTGATTGTCTCTGCATATGATAACAATTTTTAATATTATTTTTTTATTGACACATAGAAAAATAGATGTCTTTTTTTTTTTTTAAAGATTTTTTATTTATTTATTTGACACAGAGAGATTACAAGTAGGCAGAGAGGCAGGCAGAGAGAGAGGAGGAAGCAGGCTCCCTGCTGAGCAGAGAGCCCGATGCGGGCCTCGATCCCAGGACCCTGGGATCATGACCTGAGCCGAAGGCAGCGGCTTTAACCCACTGAGCCACCCAGGCGCCCAATATTTGTCTTCTGTAGCATGAGCAATCAATATTTTTTCTATATTACTGATTAAAATGCATAATACAGCTAACTTTACCCAGAGGCATATTTCCTATTTGCAATGCTAGTACAGCTTTGTGTACTACAAATGCAGGAATTCTGATCAATTCTATGTTGCATAATTCTCACCTAACAGTAAAAATAGCAAGCAAGCAAGCAAGGAAGAAAGAAAGCCAGCCAGCCAGCCAGCCTGGTGTGTTTATCATTGTAGATGCTGCATTATTGAATATGCTTCTGACAGGAGAGAACTTCTGCTTTGACTAGGAATCTATGAAAACCAAATTCTACACATCTGATGATTACAATTTTCCATAGACTAGCTTTTGTCTCTATATATTTCAAGCTGTACTTCTCCTCCACTGTGCATACTTCTAAGGCCACATACTATAGAAAACATTCATATTCCAGTGTGTCCTCTATCCTTGAACCTTTGTGCCAAGATGCTGAGTGAGCAGGGCTAGCGAGTGAAAGAGTACTCAGGGAAGCCATTTTTGCAACATAAACCTTGCAACAACTTAACTCTACATGAAAGGCATTGTAAACCATATAAATGTATCTTACTAAACTCAAACTAAATGCATCCTCAACCTGACTTCTTCCCTAACTAGGTCCCCAAAATGGGGCCCCTCCAGGAACACTTGATAAATGGAGAAACATGACAGAGAGGAAGTTGGAATGGAAAAAGAAAGTTGTCTCAAGTGAGTACTATTAAAATATTTTATATTTGCTAACCTTACAAGACTTTGCTCCTTCTCATTTTCTTTTGCAATTTTTTTCCCCATCTGACCATTACTTGTTAGAGTTCCTCAAGGCTTGATCCCAGGACTTTCCATCCCACTCACTTCTTTCTAGGAAATCTTCTCTGCAAAGCTAGGTTAAATTACTATCTACTTGCCTATGACCTCCAAACTTATATTTCTAATCCAGAGTTTATTTTGAGTCCTAGATCCGACTGCTTACTGAACATTTTCACCTAGATACCTCAAAAGCACGTTAAATGCCTTATCCGAGATAGAAGTAACAATTGGCCACCCTCAACAACATTTCTCTTTTGAGAAGAATGTGGTGTCCTAGCAAAGTACTTCCTCTCAAACAGGGTTGAATACAAAAGCCTAAGCCCCATTCTCAACACATCACCAAGTCTTGTTGATTTTACCTGTTAGTTGTCTCTCAACATTGTCGGTTTCCCTTCATCGTCCCATCACTTCCCACTGCTTCACCTTCACCCTAATCCAAGCTACCCTCAAGGCTTTTCTATGTCTTCCTACTTCCTAGAGAACCTGGCATTTAAAGCCCTTCACAATCTGGCCCCAACATATTTTTCTAGACTCATCTTCCAATACTCTTCTCTCTCTACATTCCTTGTATGCTAGCCATAGGAGGTTACTCATCCTTGTGCATAATAAAGTTTTATACTTGTCTTTTTCCATCATTATTCCCTCATTCTAGAATGCTCTTGCCCACTTTGTCCATCTTTTAAACTCTGCTTATTTTAGAAGGCTGAGTTCAAAGATCATCGTGATGAAATCTTCCTGGACCTTTCCTTTTGCCCTACCATTTTCTGCCACTCCACCAAATAAATAATCAGTACTCCATCACGCTTCTATAGTTCTTTGTACATAACACTCGTCCAGCACTTTTATGTTAGAGTTCATTTGCACCAGTATCTATAACCTTGGATAGATTATGAATTGCTTGAGGGCAGAGACAATGGCTTACTCATCTTTTTTCCTTCTGCCATTTGGCACAGGGCCTAGGTATGAGGTAAGACCTCAGTATATGTTTCCATAGCATACCTTCAATACTTTCTTTTACAAGTGAACAAGATCCCAACTGATCTGGCATAAGCAGATATAAGAAATAGATTTGTTCATGTAATGAAAAGTACAGGGTAGAATTAGCTCCAGGAGGTGCTGAATTAAATCTCAGATGAGGTTGTAAAATGCTGTCCGTATTCACCTCTTATCTCCACTCTCCTTTACGTGGGCTTTATTCTCAAGCATCATAGTAGCTCTAGACCATCATTTAAGATGAAACTTGAGCAGTATAGGGAGAGCTTCTTTTCCCTGATAGTGTGCACAAAAATGCTGGACCTAGCCATCATTTACCAAACTGGATTACATGATCATCACTGAACCAATCCTTGAGGCCAAAGAAAACCAATCACCTAATAGGCACAATCTGAGCCATATGCCATCGCTGAGCTTGGGGTAGAAACAGAGACCAAGAATAGGATAGCTCTCTAGGGGAAAATCAAAGCCCCTATTACCAAGATGCTGTGGACTCAAAATAACAAATGTACATAAGTAGTTTATAAAATTCTTGGGAAAATTATCATTAATTTTCCATTCAGACAAAATTCTCAGTGTTACCTCACTTACTTGAAATTTCATAAAATTTGAAATCTATCCCTAAATATAGTCCTGGGTTCTTAAGAGCGTCCTGTTGATGTTTCTGAACATTTTGCATAACACCTAGCACATGGAACCTAGCACATATGTGTTAGGACATATATTTTAAATAAATAAAAAATGACTTGATAAAAAACACAGTCTGCAAAATAATATCTAGAGTATATAGAATATGTCATACATAAATATACACATTAGCCAGGACAAGAAACACAGAGATCTGCTTTACCCTAAAGTAATTCATTATTTAACAAGTGACCAAGTGAAACAGAACTTGTGTTTGCTTAAAGAAAAAACTGCACATCCCCCCACCATCCTCTCTCTTTTCCTTTCCTTTAAAAGAAAAGTTCGGGCGCCTGGGTGGCTCAGTGGGTTAATGCCTCTGCTTTCGGCTCAGGTCATGATCTCAGGGTCCTGGGATCGAAGCCCGCATCAGGCTCCCTGCTCAGCGGGGAGCCTGCTTCCCCCTCTCTCTCTCTGCCTGCCTCTCTGCCTCCTTGTGATCTCTCTTCCTCTGTGAAATAAATAAATAAAATCTTAAAAAAGAAAAAGAAAAAGTTCAAAATATGGGCCATTGGTTTAAATTCTTGTCCTCACTTACTAAAATCAACTGCTATATGATCATTTATGAACCCAAATTGTATTTTGGATTTACATCTATATGTTAAAGCATCCATGACCATAATCAAATCAGACCCTGGTTCAAGCTGAACCAGAACCATTACAGAAATGCTGACTACCAAGTAGAGCTCTGCCTGAACTAAAAGCAATGATACTACTTGTTTTGGTCTTAAAAGGCAGAGCTTTCCCTTACAAATATGTCTAGCAGACCTACTCTACCAAGTAAGATTGATTTCGTGACTGCTCTAATGACCATGAAACTTAGATGTGGCTGTCAGTTCAAGGAATTATAAGATCCAATGTCAAATCCACAGATAGAGAGTGAACTCCATGATGCCAGAGTCAGTATTTTATTCATTTCCCCATTCCTCTGAAACAGGACACAAGGTCTGACACAAAATTTTCTCAAGAAATAATTCATGAATCGATGTAAGCACACATACACCCATATCTTTATCTTTAATAAAGATATTAAACCATATCTTTACGGTTTAATGTGTTTCTTCATGTTCTATCTGCTGTCAAACTTTCTTTTAGGTACATCTCATTACTGAGAAAGGATGGAATGCCAGTCTTCTCATGACACCCAACAAGCAGGATGCTTAAGGGGACAAAGGTAGGTCAGAGGGGATGAAGAACCAACTTTTGGGTCACACCAAATTTCCTTGCTTTGAGAAAGAATATGGGAGAGCAAAAATTCTCTCCGAATCTACATCAATATACAAAGTTAATGAAGAGAATAGAAACCAAAAGAAACAAATAATTTTTATCACCAGAAGCATTATTTGTGTGAATTGTGTGTTAAACAGCACTGATTTCAGTTTTGCCTGCATATCGTACACAGTCTTAATAAATAGCTTCAAGCTAACTTCAGAAGTGTCTTTTTCATTTTCTAGGGGGGAGAAAAAGAATGCTTGATTTATCACCTGTATTGCTACTAAATACTTTTTAAAAGTTAAAAGGAACTCAAACATTCTTTTCTTCCTGGTTTCATGATAGTTTAGGGAAAAGTTTGTAGCAAAATATTAGCTTCATATTTTGTTAGAAACCCTCTTATGGTCTAAGAAGTAGACTGTACGTCTAAGAGAATCAATTTAAGGTTCAGTAAAGGCAACAACTTGATTCATTGATATACAATTTAATATCTCCTCTGTGTTTGCATTATAATTCAGTGGATACAACCCCAATAATCAGGTAGGAAATTAAGGTACTGAGAGCGAACAACTTCAGGTAGTAAAATATGGAAGCCATGAAATAGGAGACAGGGCAACTTTCAGCTTTTGAGATTTGAACAGTTTGAAGAAAAGTACTGGTTCTCAGAAATATTCCAAAGGGGAGTTGACAATTTCAAAGTATTTCATAGCTACCCATTGGTTTTTTTTTTTAAGTCCATGATGTAACAGGGACATCTTGTTCATTATTTACCAGTTCTCCTTTAGAACATTGTCTTCTACTCATTCTACCTGCCCTCACACATTTTTGGAACTTTCTTCTCAGAACTCCTGCCCACTATAAGGAAATAACGGACTGGAACTTTCTGATATTTATTTTTATTCCAAGTCTGCAAGTCCTAATCAACTTCCACCCACACCACCAGAAAAATCTCTTCATGGATTCATGTCTCTCCACTGTTTCTCCTCCTCTCTACCACCATTTATTTTCCAGATCTGATCATGAACTCTCCTGTTTCAGTGACCTCAGTGGCTCCCTAATGCCATAGGTTGGAATGCTTCTGGTCCTTTATAGGTTGGACCCAACATCCTGCATATCCTACTCTCACCTCCTCCTGGCCCCTTATACAACTGACCTTGATCCACACCTCTGAAGTATGAAGCCAAACAGTATCTCCCTTCCTGTTAACAATCTTTTAAAAGGCATTGACATGATAGCTAATGGAACTGATCAGGCCATCCTTTGCATCTGACACATTTTCTTTCTCCATTATTTATATTCATAATAGAAAATTTTGCCTTAATGCAGAACTTGTCATTTCTGATACTTAAGTCAAATTAGCAAATACTTCTTAAATACCCAACCTTCAGTATTGATTTTGTTCAGTGAACATGTGAAGAGGATGAAAAGTTGCCTTTTAAATGTTGAGATTATAGACTAGAACAAAATCCTCCAGGGTACCAAAGTGTTGGCTCACACTGTCAAAGGTGACATTGCTTTATTGGTGGCTAGTAAGTAAGAAAAGCATTGAGGGGTGCCTGACTGGCTCAGTAGGTAGAGTATGGAACTCTTGATCTCCAGGTTGTAAGTTCAAGCCCTATGTTGGGTGTAGAGATGGATTAAAAATAAAATCTTTAAAAAAAAAAAAGAAAAAAGCATTGAAACTTATATGCTTAGACAGATGAGTTCTAGAAAAACACATTTTCCATATTCTAACAAGTCTTTACTGATAACATATCAGATTATCGGTAAATTGGGACAAGAAAATAATTATTTCAGTATTTCTATCTTTGCATCAGTCTATCTTCGAAAGAGAATTACTAATAGTAACTAATTTCCTAAAGTAATGGAATAACTTGAAACTCTGGAGTTATAATTTAAAATGCTACAATGCCAGGTTCATCATATATTATTGTTATTATTTTTTACTTATGGCACTGACATTTTATTTTTTTTCATCATATATTATTATGGTGGATTTTAAAAGAATGTACGAACCGTTACCATATGATCCAGAAATAACACTCCTCGGTATTTGCTCAAATTAAATGAAAACATGTCCACACAAAAACCTGCATATGGATGTTTATGACAGCTTTATTCATAACTGCCAAAACTTGGAAGCAACCAAGATATCCTTCAAAAAGTGAATGGATATGCAAACTGTGGTATATCCAGACATTCAAATCTTCAAATATTTTCAGTGATAAAAGGAAATGAGATATCAGGCCCTGAAAACACATGGAGGAACTTTATATGCACATTACTCAATGAAAGAAACCTATTTATTGCATGAAAATCTATTTATTATATGATTTCAACTACATGGCATTCTAGAAAAGGCAAAACCATGGAAATAGTAAAAAGATCAATGGTTGCCAGGAGTCGGGGGGAAGGAGGGATGAAGAGGTGGAGCACAGGGGATTTTTAGGGCAGTGAAACTATGCTGTACGATGCTACAATGGTAGACATATGCCACTGTACATTTGTCAAAACCCACAGAATGGATGACATCAAGAGTGAACCATGATGTGAACTATAGACTCTAGGTGAAATGGTGTGCCAATGTATGTTTATCAGTTATAACCAATATACTCTTCTGGTGATGAATGTTGATAATGGGGATAATGCATGTGTGGGGACAGGGGTATGTGGGAACTCCTTGTACTTTCCACTCAGTTTTGCTGTGAAACGAAAACTGCTCTAAAAACTAAAGTTGATTAATTTTTTCGTAAGAACATAAGATGCTAATTGAACTTAATAAAAAAAAGGAAAAGAAAAAATAGAAGAACATAAGATAGAGGAAATACCATCTAGTAAATCTCATCTAATGAATACTTACAAAGCTACATGACAATCACTTGACAAAATGTCAAGATTTTATTTTCTGTGATTCTAAGAATAAATTGTAGAAAATGATAATACAGGTTCAATATCTCGAGTTCCTTTATAAGTTCTGATCCTGACTGAAACTGAAGAATTGACAGAATTGATTTTGTTCCAAATAATAGAATAAAAAAAAGAAAAGCAGTGGGTTGGGGGGTAGGGGCAGCTGGGTGACTCAATTGGTTGAGCATCCAACTCTTCATTTCTGCTCTGGTCATGATCTCAGAGTTGTAAGATTGAGTCCTGTGTCTTCAGGCTCCACATTGGATGTGAAGCCTGCTTAAGATTCTCTCTCTCCCTCTCCCTCTCCCTCTGCCACCTTCCCTCCTCCTCTCAAAAACAGCAAATAACAGAATAATCTAGAAATAACCTTGAAGTTATGTTTTCAATTTTTATGTTTCTCAAAATTAAAGGCATTTGAGAACTTTGAAAACCTAAGCTGTGTTCCTTTAGGTCAATATAGAGGGATGAATTGAAAAAAAAATAGCCTACAGCAAAATGAATATTTTTTTCTTCAGGATACTTGCTAGTGTTTTCAAGGAAATCTGACTATTAGAGATGGAGAAGAGTAAGGTGACCCAACTGCTTTCAGTAAGTGTCACCAGACTGGGTTCTCTCATAGTCACCTGGTCTTCTCTGTCTCTCCCCAAGAGCAGTGAGTCCCAGCCCACAATTCTCAGCTCCATACCCTGCTTTCCTGCTCACCCTCCATGAGGCATGCACATTCTCTGTGGTCTGGAGGCCATATTTGGAGAGAACATTCTTTAGTTCTCTGACACTCTTGAGCATAATGCTCAGGAACAATGATTAGAGGTCAGTAAGATCAAAACAAAATGAATATTTGGTAACTGCGTTAACCTTGAGAAATGACGACTACTACACTTCAACCTTATCTTAAAACTGTATTTCAAAGATGGCATCAGTATTTTAAATCCTGCTAGGATGAACTTAAAGCTTCATCTATACAAGGACAAGACTCTTGCTTCAGTTCATAATTCCCATGAGCAGTTTCTGTGGTTTGCTTTCTCTTTATTTAATATATGTATGCTTGATGCTGTTGAGTTTCTTTTACATTTAATCTCAATTAAATTACTTCAGGAGGTTGTATGTGGGTGGATGTGGGGGTGTGGGAAGAGAGAGTTAATTCTGTAGTTGAATAAATTTCGTTTAGAATTTTATAAAGATTCCCCCCATCTCACATCAAACTTTCAGCACAGAAATCACAGTGTACAGAGTTGCTTTTCCTCCAGCCTGTTTTTCTGTGGGAATCTAAAGACAGCAATAAGATTTGTAAATAGGTAATTGCTATTTGAACAATAATCCCACTTTTGTATAAGTTATTTACTTAATAAACCAAAGTTCTAAGGTAAATATGCTCATAATCAACAAAATACACTCCCTGACAAGAAAGAGAAATGAATCACCATTTATAAGTTTGATAGAATAAGAGTGGGCTGTTCACTTTGTCAGTCTATGTATGTGGTTTGGCAGTTAATACTTTAGATTTCTCTTTGCTCAATTTGAGGCTTATTCTTTGAGGCTTAAATTGATCAATTAATTATGTGCAATTCAATAGCTATCTCACAAAATTATTATATATTTGTGCTGCTAGTCATAAAATGACTAGTGGTTTCTGAAGCTAATTTTCCTGATAAATTTCAGATGTATTAGAGACAAATTTACCGTTTGAACAAGTTCCTCAGTGCATGCAGTAGACAACTCATATATGCATATAGAGCGAAAGGTTTGCATCCAAGCGGGCAGGCAAGCTTGTATTAGCAGATTCACAGTGCCTACCTTGCAGGCAATCAACAGCCATATCCAATACCTGGATGAGTAGTCAATATACTAAAACCAGATCAGGAAAGACAATATAGTTTTGGCATGTGTCGCAGTGTCTATCCTAGGGAAGCCTAGGTCAAAGAGATAAGAGTAGAAAGGGTAGGAAATCTCATTCCACTAGGTATTCATAGGGAAGCTTCTTCAAGCACATTGACTAATACAAGGCCTAGAATCATTCTGGGAAGCCTGAGTAAATCACAAATGTTGGTCCCTTTGATTAGGTCCCTTTGCCCTAAATCCAAAGGAGGATCCATGAACCAACTGGGACCTTGTAAGGATCCACAGAGTGCTGGATTCTTAACTGGTCTGTGAAACTTAACTGAAAAAGTTCTAGAACTTGCACATCAAAGAGAGTCCTGCACTGTGGCTTCATAGCCAGGCTTACCTCCCCGTGGGACTCATAAACCGCCATGGGCTAATCTACTGATTCCCATGCTCTTCACTAACAAGAACAGCTTTTGTTATTAGTTCCTGTTATGGGTACCATCTGTTAAAATCTTCATCTTTATCTCTCTCTCTCTCTCTTTTTAAGATTTTATTTATTTATTTGTCAGAATGAGAGAGAGAGAGAGCGCACAAGCAGGGGGAGCGGCAGGCTTGAGGGAGAAGGAGGTTCCCTGCTGAGCAAGGAGCCCAATGCAGGACTCAATCCCAGGATCCTGGGATCATGACCTGAGCCAAAGGCAGATGTTTCACTGACTGAGCCACCCAGGCATCCTAAATCTTCATCTTTTTCTGAATTTGCCACTTTTAATAATAATTTGTTTCTCACTGTTTTAATCATCAGATACATATTGAAGTGTGAATCAGGTCCTCTGCTAAGAATATTGATAAAATTCCTATCAAAAGGCATTTAAAACCTTGTTTTATTTAATCTGTGTAGACTTGTCCCAGTTAATTAAGCATGTTGTCTCTGTTAGTCTGTTTGCACTATGTAAATTATTCATGGATCCTATCTCTTACCAACCAACTCCCACTGCCCCAACTCTTACTACCCCACTTACTTCTTAGACAGGTGAGGACAGGAGTCCTGATTTTGAAAATCAGTGGGTTAGAATAGCTACAAATTTGCTTAGGTCCAGAAAACCACAGTAGCTCAGCTGTAGTGAAAGCTACTGTGAGGCATCGTTTTAATGTGTTGATATAGGTATGATATTTTCAAGGCAGTGCTTTTGCTTTTGGTGTAAGGACTAATCACCTTGATCTGACATCTAAGCCCATGGCAAGTTCAAGTTTGCATGTGTTCATAGGCAGGCATGACACAACAAATCAATAGGCTGTACCCAAGAGATCTCAGGAACCAGCTGCTCCTCCAGTCCTTCCACACTCAAAGTTGAGTCCCTGCCTCATCCCTCCCAGCTTGAGACCAGGTCCTTGCTCCAGGGGAAGGGGCAACCAGAGGCAGATGTGGGGAGGGGGGGGCTGTTGCTCAGAAGCATGCTGATGGAATGAGCTTGAGATATAAAGCCAAAAGATTTGGGTTTGAGCTCTAGCCCTGACCATAACACCTAACAGAAATGTGACATTTAGTAAGACAATTAACAATGGCTTGGAGAATAATAAGGATCTTGGTCCCACCTCCCTAATCTCAAGCAGATGTCAGAAAGACCGAAATACCTAATTAGCTATCAATCTGCTCCATTTTGTGTTTCGGAATGTAAAATCACTTGTCAACATATGTTGTCTTACCTTTCTATAATTTCCCTTTAGTTTTCCCCTAGCACTCTTTGGGCAGTTCTATTTCTTCTGTGACATCTGTGTACGTATCTTAACCTGTTATCATAAGGAACCACAGCAAAAGAGGGGGGAATGTCATTTGAGGAGTGTGAAGTATTGACAGAAAAAATGCAGGTGGACATTTTCCTAGGCAGACTGAAGTTTGAAAAATATTAGTGAGTCTTGAGCCATAATAAAGAATATTCTTTACTTTTTTTTTTTTCCTCCTTGCTCTCCCAGAACATACTGCTAATGTTTTCTATGCCTGGTCTATTTTGAGCTTGGTTGTATTTTGGCATTTGTGTGACAATGTCAGAGCCACAGCCTGTCATTTCGCATTCTGCTAGTGACTCTTGAATCTACTTTTCATTCCGTTTCTAGAAAAAACTGTCACTCTACTTCCATGGTTTGTAGCCATGGACAGAAAGCCATCTCCATGCCCTTGGTGCAATTTAAACAGAGCGTTTTGTAACTCACTCCTTAATCACTGATCTACTGCTCACAGATCTCCCCTACTGTGAAAACATGCTGAGAAGGACATGTTCCTGAAGTTGATCCATCTCAGATGCTCTCCCATGGATAGGTGAAAATCTGAAAAGTACCTCGGACTGAAAAGTTATTTATTTATTCCCAGGGTTTTAAAAATTAAGAAATACCTTTTTTCTTTTTTAAAATTTAAATTCAATTTGATAACATATATACAGTACATTTTGGCTTCAGATATAAAGTGCAATAATTCATCAGTTGCATATATAACACCTAGTGCCCATCACCTCATAACCCCCATCCCTCCCACCAAACTCCCCTCCAGCAACCATCAGTTTGTTTCCTATAGTTAAGAGTCTCTCATGGTTTCTCTCCCTCTCTGATGACTTTCCATTTAGTTTTCCCTCCCTTCCCCTATGATCCTCTGCCTTGTTTCTTATATTCCACATATGAGTGAAACCATATGATAATTATCTTCTTCTGATTGAACTTATTTCACTCAGCATAATACCCTCCAGTTCCATCTATGTCGATGTATATGGTAAGTATTCATCTTTTCTGATGGCTGAGTAATATTTCATTGTGTGTGTGTGTGTGTGTGTGTGTGTGTGTGTGTGTGCCACATTTTCTTTATCCATTTATCTGTCGATGGACATCTGGGTTCTTTCCACAGTTTGACTACTATGGACATTCCTGTTATAAACATTAGGGTGCATGTGCCCCTTTGGATCAATGTAATGATCTGAAGGAATACCTTTATTAAATTGTTTTGTATTTTGAATACCTCTCTGATATTCCTAGGAGTTGCAATTTTCTGAGAATTTGGACTGACTGCTATAGGGACCATTAGAATTAATTTCCATGTCCCAAAAATATTTGGGAAGCATCTCTTTACACATTTCGTCAGAGGAAAGAAAGCTGTGAATGCCTTGACAGTACTCTAATTGTAGTGAATGTAGGTCACAGTTGGCTTGGGAGATCTGGCTTATGCCTCTAGACCCACTTCCTTTGATTTGCAGAAGTGGCCCAATTTGGATGATAAGTTATATGGCTACCCTAACTTTTAGGCATTTGGTTATATAAGTCAACCCAAGGGAGACATAAAAGACAAATAAGTGATTAAACACAGAAATTTAATAATAAAGTAAAAGGCTTCATTGACAAGAAGGTGTGGCTCTTTATAAAATTTACCTACGAAAATGATCTAAAGTTGCTTTCCATTTTTTCTTTCCAAAAAGCTGCAATGGAGCAAGCAAAAAGAACACTTTAACTCTGCCTTGAGTTCCAAGATGAAGAGAAGATCCTGTATAGCCCAGACAGAAAGCAGATTCACCTCTCACCCAAAAGAAGGGGTGTGTCCATGAAATAAAGTGAGAAGGATAGATTTTTTTTTCTGAAGATCATGCTAACCACCCAAAGGACTTTAGCACAATCACTAGGACTTTAGTATAATCACTAGGTGCAATGAAAAAGAGGAAAGTACATATATGAAGACAGGCAACAATTACTAATTGTTAGCATTCACAACCTTTTTCTTTAGCCTGGAGAGGAGTGACTAGGAGAGGTAGGGAAAACTTAAGAGTGGAAAGGGAGAAAAATCACTATTACAGTGAAAAGGAAGGGAAGAGGAAGTTTGGAGGGGAGGAGTGAAGAGTAACACAAGCTGCATTTGGAGTTGTTGAATGTGTGGGAGACAGCATTTAGGGGCTATGCCCCTGAGAATGCCTGTGAAAGCAGAACAGAAATCCAAGCTAAAAGTGCCCTTTAAACAAAGGGGAGACATCATCACACATAGGAATTCCAAATCAAGGAAGCCAAATGGATTAATTCAGATCCCGCCATCTCCTTCAGGACTTCCATCCCCGTGCTCTGCCATCCCTGTCAATTTCAATGTCATGTCAACCAGCCGGCTCAGCCTGCTTCCCTCATGTTTCAGTAGAAGAAGCTCTGTTTATTTTCCTGTGACATCTTTTTAAAGGTGAGGAAAACACTTTTCAGAAGATTCCCAGCTGACTCTCACATCTCATTGCCAGAATGGCATATTATACTCGTACTTAAACCATTCTCTGGCAAGGAAAATAGGACCACCGTATGGCTTAGATCAACCATAATTCACCTCCAGCACACAGAATGAGGCTTCCCTTCCCTGAAACTCATGGTACTCAGGCATGAGGGGGATTCCTCTTATAAAGGAGGAAGAGAAATAAACAGGGTTTGGTATGTGTTATGGGCTGAACTGTGTCCCCCCAAAATTTATAGGTTGAAGTCCCCATATCCAGTATCTCAGAAAGTAACCATAGTTACTCTTCGAAGTAGTAATTAATATAAAATGAGGTCATATGGGTGGGCTTTAATCCAATGATGGGTGTTAGAAAAAGAAGAGATAAGGACGCAGATGAGTAGAAAGAGAAGATGATTTGGAGACTAGGAAGAAGATGACCATTTACACATCAAGGAAAGCAAACTCAGAAGAAACAACCCTGTCAACATCTTGATCTCAGACTTCTAGCCTCCAGAACTGTGAGAAAGTGAATTTCTATCTTTTAAGGATTTGAGGCTGTGATTTTTTTTTTATGGCAGCCTGAGTCTAAGTATGCAACCAGGAATTTCTGCAACAAGGGAAGAAATAAGAGATAGGGAAAAAATTTTAGGATGTTTTGCTAATCTAGATATTGTTGATCAACAACTGCTAACATCACAAAAGACAGAGAACCAGAAATTATGTATCTTGTGATGTAAGTGTACAACACTATAACCAATAAGGCAATCTTGCCAGGAAAGAAGAGAGANCTGCTGCATCCAAGTGCCCAGGGTCCTTGGCACAAGACCAGGCACATAAGATGAACTTGAGAAATGCTGTAAATGTGCAAATGAGTGATTCTTTGACCCCGCCCTTGGCATGGTGCCTAACACAAAGCCCGGGATGTTTCAGTGTTAGAAGAGGGGAGGGAGGGAGGAAAGGAAGGAGGGAAGGAGGGAGGGAGGGAGGGAGGGAGGGAGGGAGATTTAAACTGAATGTAACCAAAACACTAGACTACCAATTCATAAAAATAGAGAGGACACAGGAACATGTTGCTATAGGGATGCAATCAGTAAAATCCATATTGTGGGGAACTTTGCAGGACAAACATCCCCAGTTTGAGGGACTTTCCAGAACATATGATTTTTCAGTGTTAACACAGGGAAAATTATGGGCAAACCAGGACAAGTTGGTTACTCTAGCCATCACTTCAGCAAACAAATTGCAAGAGGAAAAAGAGATAGTGAGGGAATCTATACGTTAAAAATACTTAAAGACATATCAACCAATCATAATATGGGGACCTTGTTCTGAACAGGTTAATGAACTGGTGAACAATTTTATGAGGCAAATGAATATTGTTAATTTTTTAGTATGATAATAGTACTATGTTTTTTGTTTTGTATTTATTTTTTTATTATATTTTCAAATTCAAGTATAAATAACAGAGTTATATTAATTTCAGGTATACAATATAATGATTCAACAATTGAAACATCGTAAGTGAATTCTTAACCCTCTTCATCTATTCCACTCATCCTCCCACCCACCTCTCCTCTGGAAATGACCAGTTATTTCTCTATAGTTAAGAGTCTGTTGTTTTTCTAATGATATACTATATGTTGGCTAACTGAAAATAATAATAATGATAATAATAATAAAAGAGTCTGTTACTTTTGTTTGTCTTTTTTTCTTTGTTCATTTGTTCTGTTTCTTAAAATCAAAATATGAGTGAAATCATATGATATTTATCTTTCTCAGACTGACTTATTTCCCTTAGCATTATACTCTCTAGCTCTATCCATGTTGTTGCAAACGGCAAGATTTCATTCTTTTTTATGACTAATATTCCATTGTATGTATATATCACATCTTCTTTATCCATCCATCTATCAGTGGACATTTGGGCTGCTTTCCATATCTTGGCTTTTGTAAATAATGCTACAATAAACAAAGGGATGTATATATCTTTCCAAATTAGTGTTTTCGTTTTCTTTGGGTAAATACCTAGTAATGGATTTACTGGTTCACATGGTTATTCTTTTTTTAATTTTTTGAGGAACCTCCATACTGTTTTCCACAGTAGCTGCACCAGCTTGCATTCCCACCAACAGTGCACAGGGGGTTCCTTTTTCTCCACATCCTTGCCAACACTTGTTTCCTGTGTTTTTGATTTCAGCCATTCTGACAGGTGGGAGGTGATATCTCATTGTGGTTTAGATTTGCATTTTTCTGATGATGAGTAATGTTGAGCACATCTTCATGTGTCTGTTGGCCATCTGTATGTCTTCTTTGGAAAAATGCCTATTCATGTCTTCTGCCCATTTTTAATTGGATTATTTGGGGTTTTTTGGTGTTGAGTGGTGTGAATTCTTTATAGATTTTGGATATTAACCCCTTATTGGATATAGTATTTGCAAATATCTTCTCCCCAAAAGACAGCAAATAGCCAAAGCTATCTTCAGAAAGAAGAACAAAACTAGAGGTATCACAATCCAAGATTTTAAGATATACAAGAGCTATAGTAATAAAAACAATATGATTCTGCCACAAAAACAGATCCATGGAACAGAACAGAGAGGCCAGAAATAAACCCATGCTTATGTGGTCAATTAATTTGCAACAGAGGAGATAAGAATATATAATAGGAAAAAGACAGTTTCCTCAACAAATGGTATTAGGAAAATCGGACAACTACATGCCAAGGAATGAAACTGGACCACTTTCTTATAGCATATACAAAAATAAACTCAAAATGGATTAAAGACCTAAATGTGAGACCTGAAACCATAAAATTCCTAGAAGAAAGCATAGTCCGTAATCTCTTTAATATCAGCTGTGGACACATTTTTCTAGATAGGTCTCCTTTGGCAAGAGAAACAAAAGCAAAATTAAACTATTGGGACTACACTCAAGTAAAAAGTTTTTGCACAGTAAAGGAAATCATCAACAAAACAAAAAGACAACCTACTGAATGGAAGAAGATATTTGCAAATGATATTATGTTTTCTAAAAGAACGAATCCCTCTCTCTTAGCTATGACTGAAATATTTATAGATAAAATTGAATGGTGCTTGAAGTGTGCTTCAGAATAAGAAGGGAGGAGGGGATAAGTAGTGGGAGGAAAGGTATAAAAGATACAATGAAGCAGGATTGGTCAAGAGTAGTGATGACACTTGAGATGAGATTATTATACTGTTCTGTCTAACCTGTACAAGTTTTAAGTTTTCCATTATAAAAACAAGAGCTTTTTTAAGAAATAGTTTTTTCTATATATTAAGAATATAATCTCCAATTTAGTGTCTTCCTCCAAGATGGAAAAATGCCTGAATTAACTGAAATCACCTGTTTGCTGTTGGGCTATGTTTCCTCAAAAGCATCAGGCCAAAAGGCAACCTTGATTTTACTGGAACTGTATTTGAAAACAAGTACCTGAAATGATAATCAGAACAGAATGGGGTCCTGGGGATTTATGCCATTTTATTTATTCTAGAAAAGCTTACTAAAGGAGGTGAGATTTCAGCAGCTGCTTGAATGAAGGATGCAGGTCCTATTTATAATCGTTTGCCTTATTAGCCTGCTGTGCTCCTAGCTAATGCCATTAATCAATTTCATTTAGAAAATAAACATTCTGGTGCATTAAAAATTATTTTTTAAATATAAGCAATTCTCTTTGCAAACAATAATCATCAAGAATTTACCCTAAATTGTCTTCTGTGTGATAATAATAAGGGTTCTGTCAGATAAGTTAGGAATCACTGATATAAACAGAATGCTGGAGACACCTGAAAAAGTGCTCAACATCGCTCAGCATCAGGGAAATACAAATTAAAACCTCAATGAGATACCACCTTACCCCAGTCAGAATGGCTAAAATTAACAAATCAGGAAATGACAGATGTTGGGGAGGATGTGGAGAAAGAGGAACCCTCTTACATTGTTGGTGGGAATGCAAGCTGGTGCAGCCGCTCTAGAAAACAGTATGGAGGTTCCTCAAAAAGTTGAAAATAGAGCTACCCTATGACCCAGCAATTGCACTACTGAGTATTTACCTTAAAGATACAAATGTAGTGATCCGAAGGGGCATGCAATGTTTATAGCAGCAATGTCCATAATAGCCAAACCGTGGAAAGAGCCCTGATGTCCATCAACAGATGAATGGATAAAGAAGATGTGGTGTATATATACAATGGAATATTGTGCAGCCATCAAAAAACCGAAATCTTTCCATCTGCAACGATGTGGATGGAACTAGAGGGTATTAAGCTAAGCAAAATAAGTCAGTCAGAGAAAGACAATTAGCATATGATCTTACTGATTCGAGGAATTGGAGAAACAAGACAGGATCATAGGGGAAGGGAGGGATGAAATAAGATGAAACAAGATGAAACCAGTAACAAGATGAAACAAAATGAAACAAGATGAAACCAGAGAGGGAGACAAACCATAAGAGACTCTTAATCTCAGGAAACAAACTGAGGTTTGTTGGAGGGGAGGGGGGGCTGGAGGGATGGGCTGGCTGGTGATGGACATTGGGGAGGGTATGTGCTATGGTGAACGGTGTGAATTGTGTAAGACTGATGAATCACAGACCTGTACCTCTGAAACAAATAATACATTATATGTTAATAATAATAATAATAATAAATAACCAACCAGAATGGTGGGCAGGCCTTCTGATACCTTGCGCTGTGAATCTCTAACAAGAGCACACAGTTTAGCCTCTATCTTGTGGATTCTAAAGTGCATGATGTTTCATGGTACACCTCTAAACTCCCCACCTAGTAAGGAGCAAAGGTGAGATTCTACCAGGTCCAATCCTATGCTTTCTTCTAACCCTCCTACCAAAGGATTCCCTGCCTCCAGTTAAATTCCTAAATCCCTCAAACACTTTTCTTGATGCATGTGTTTTATAGCAGCAGAGCAATTTTTCCTGGAAAACTTTGGGTATAGAAATCCAGATTTTCGGGGCGCCTGGGTGGCTCAGTGGGTTAAAGTCTCTGCCTTCGGCTCAGGTCATGATCTCAGGGTCCTGGGACCGAGGCCCGCATCAGGCACTCTGCTCGGCAGGGAGCCTGCTTCCTCCTCTCTCTATGCCTGCCTCTCTGTCTACTTGTGGTCTCTCTCTCTGTGTCAAATAAATAAAAAAAAAAAGAAATCCAGATTTTCTTTCCAAAGCACAGAGAGCTCTGAGTCATATTACGACTGACCATGGTAATTTAAAAAGTATCCTAGAACACACATAAAATTTACCATCTTCACCATTTTTAACTGTATAGGTCAGTGCTGTTAGATATATTCACTTTGTTGTAGAACAGAGCTCTAGAATCTTTTCATCTTGCAAAAATGAAATTAACAACTCCATTAAACAGCTCCTCTTTTCTCCCTCCCCCGCCAGCTGCTTGCAACCATCATTCATTCTACTTTGTTTCTATGAAATGTGACTACTCCACGTACCTCATAAATGGAATTATACAGTGTTTGTCTTTTCGTGACTGAACTATTTCACTCAGTATAATGTCTTCAAGGTTCATCCATGTTGTAGCATGTGTTGTGATTTCCTTCCTTTTGAAGGATGTACACTATTCTACTGCATGTACATACTGCATTTTGTTTTTTTGTTTTTTTGTTTGTTTGTTTGTTTTTTAATTTTATTTTTATTATTTGCCCAAGGGGTACAGGTCTGTGAATCATCAGGCTTACATCTTTCACAGCATTCACCAAAGCACAAACCCTCCCCAATGTCCATAACCCATCCACCCTATCCCTACCCTCCCACCCCCCAGTAACCCTCAGTTTGTTTTATGAGATTAGAAGTCTCTTATGGTTTGTCTCCTTCCCCATCCCATCTTGTTTCATTATTTTTCCCTCCCTACCCCCCACAACCCCCCACCCTGCCCCTCAAGTTCCTCATATCAGAGAGAGATCATATGATTGCATTTTGTTTTTCTATTTATTTGTTGGTGGACATTGGGGTTGCTTCCAAACTCTGGGCTACTGTGATAATGCTGCTATGAACACAGGTGTACAAATATCTCTTCAAAACTCTGCTTTCAGTTCTTTTGGATATATATCCAGAAGTGGAAATGCTGGATCCTAATAGTAGTCCTATTTAAAAATTTTTGAGGGCGCCTGGGTGGCTCAGTGGGTTAAAGCCGCTGCCTTCGGCTCAGGTCATGATCCCAGGGCCACATCGGGCTCTCTGCTCAGCAGGGAGCCCGATTCCTCCTCTCTCCTCTCTCTGCCTGCCTCTCTGCCTACTTGTAATCTCTCTCTCTCTGTCAAATGAATAAATAAAAAATCTTAAAAAAAAAAAATAAATAAAATAAAAATTTTTGAGGAACCACCACAATGTTTTCTATAATGGTTGTACCATTTTACAATCTTACCAATAGTGCATAGGGGTTCCAGTTTCTGCATATCCTCACTAATAACTTGTTATTTTCTGGGTTTGTTTTGTTTTCTTTTTGATGGGAGCCATCCTAGTGGGTTTGAGGTTATATCTCATGGTGGTTTTGATTTAAATTTCTCTAATGATTAGTGATGTTGAGCATCTTTTCATAAACTTACTGGCCATTTGTATATCATCTTCAGAGAAATGTCTATTCAAGTCCTTTACCATTTTTGAATCAGGTTATTTTGTTGTTGAGTTGCATGAGTTATTTACGTATTCTGGATATTACTCCATTATCAGATCTGTGATTTGTAAATGTTTTCTACCATTCTGTAGGTTGCCGTTTCACTCTGTTGGTTGTGTCCTTTGATGTACATAAGTTTTTAAAGTATGATGTAGCCCCATTTGTCTATTTTTGCTTTTGTTGCCTGTGCTTTTAGTGTCATATCTAGGATATCATTATCAAATCTAGCGCCATGACTTTTCCACTTATGTTTTCTTCTAAAGAGTTTCATAGATTGGGGTCTTATGTTTAGATCTTTAATCTAATTTGAATTTTGGAATACAGTGTAAGGTAAGGGCCCAAAATTAATTTTTTTGCATGTGAATATCCAATTTACCAGCACCATTTGTTGAGAGAGTCATTTTTATTTTTTTATTTTTTTAATTTTTAAAAGATTTTATTTATTTATTTATTTGACAGAGAGAGAGACACAGCGAGAGAGGGAACACAAGCAGGGGGAGTGGGAGAGGGAGAAGCACTCTTCCTGCCAAGCAGGGAGTCCAATGCGGGGCTCGACCCTGGGATCCTAGGATCTGACCTGAGCTGAAGGCAGATGCTTAACAACTAAGCCACCCAGGCTCCCCAAGAGAGTCATTTTTAAATGATATCCTTTACACATTTAGAAGCTAATGTTTGTCTGTTCCCTACATGCGTTTCAGGTATGTTATCAGATGTTCTCAAGGAAATGCTCAGATGATGGGACTTTCTTTGTCATTTCTGAGGTTGTTTGCATGAGTTAGCCTAGACTTTAAAGGAAAGAAGATGGTATAGTAAAGAAAAGCAGGCTTCTAGTACACAAAGGATTAAAATAAACATCTGAGCCCCATCACTTCCTCACATCCTCTAGACAGAGACAGAGAAGAAGTGTTTTACTTGGGGGCAGGAGAAACTTTAGATTAGAGTATATAGAAAATATACCCCCCAAAAATTCTGTCACAAGTGTGTAACTGAAACAACCTTCATCATTGATCTGTGTGAAAGATAAATTCAACAATTCTATACATTACTCAGTGTTCATCAAAGATATGTACTCTTAATCCCCATCACCTATTTCACCCATCCCCCACCTACCTCCCCTCAGGTAACCATCAGTTTGTTCTCTAAGACTTCAGAGTCTGTTTCACTGTTTGTCTTTCTTTTTTCCTTTGCTCGTTTGTTTTGTTTTTTAAAATCCTATGTATGAGTGAAATCATATGATATTTGCCTTTCTCTGACTGACTTATTTCTCTTAGCATTACATTCTCTAGCTCCTTCCATGTCCTTGCAAGATTTCATTTTTTATAGCCAAGTAATATTCCAGTGTGTGTGTGTGTGTGTGTATGTGTGTGTGTGTGTGTGCATGTGTGTACATACTATATCTTCTTTCTCCTTTCATCAATCAATGGAACTTGGGCTGTTTCCATAATTTGACTATTGTAAATAATGCTGCATCTCTTGAAAATCTTGAAAGGAGTGACACAGGGACAGAAAACATCTGGAGTTGATTCATCCCTCAGCAACTCCCTTTAGCAACTGTCCTTTAGTATCTTCTACTTAGAAGCCCAGAACTCCCCAGTTGAGGTCTTTTCTGAGACTTGGTTCTTCAGTGCTGCTCCCCCCCCCCTCTTTTTTTTAACCTGTCAGAAACCCATTCTAGTAACATGGTATCTGTCTCTTCTTCTCTTTTGGCTTGTTATCCTGAATCAGTTCCTGATACTTGTAACTGAATAGATGATATTAATAACTGATATTTCTCCTCCATGGAGCCCTCTCTGACTCCCTCAGAAATTTCTGTCACTTCTCTGTGCTCTCGCCCTACCCTATGTATTGTGTTTACAACGTTATATTACAGTCATTCATTTTCTGTTTTCCCTCTCATGTGATTCACAGGAAGGTGTTCACTGTTTTCCTTGGAATGCCACAGAACCTGGAACATTTTAGGCACTCATACACTTGGGCTGAATTAGAATGACTAGTAAGCCTTCACAACTCAGAGAGCCACCTGTCTTCTCCAAAAGAGAAAAATATATTTTGAATTTTATTGCCAAATGTCCTTGATTATGTTAGTTTGGCTTAAATTAAGAGGAAAATCTCCCAAAATGACTTAAATTAAATGGGCAGATCATTCATGAGCTCAGACATGGAACTTCTTTTTGCAAGCTAGAAAAAGAAGGAAATATCAAAGGTGTGACTGTCACAAAACTGTAGCCTCCACCAGGGGAAAAAAATTCCAATGCTTTGGCACATCAAAGAAGAAGAGCAATTTTATCACAAAGCCTCCTCTTGAGGGTCCTCCAATTGAGAAATCTTCTGTAAAGATTGAAGCAGTAATATAACCTATGTACATTTTCCATTTCTTCTCTTTAAAGATTTATTTATTTATTTATGTATTTGAGAGAGATAGAGGCAGAAGGGGCAGAGGGAAAAAGAGAGAGATTTAAGTGGGAGCATGGAGTCCCACATAGGGCTCAATCTCAGGACCCCAAGATCACAACTTTAATCAAAACCAAGAGTCAGATGCTTACCCGACTTACCACCCAGGTGTCCCACATTTTTCCATTTCAAAAAGAAAACCACTTGTTTATACATTTACTAGGAGACAACTGAGAAATCTCTTAGCTAGAAAGAGGTTAGAAAAGTTAGCATCATACAAGTTACAATACATTCTTCTGAATATTTATAGAGAACACTGAAGCTAGAGAACACTGAATACTAGGAAAGTAATCAGTTCTAATTTTTTTCATTAATGTTGAGTACAAACTGCTACTTCAAAAATATCTTCATCATATTTGAATTATTCTGTAATTCCATTCCACATTTCCCATCCCCCAAATAATGTTAAAGCTAACTTATCATTCTTAGGCATGCATTCTCATGATCTGGAAGGAAACAGTGATTAAATGAAACTCTGGGGAATCTATTCCCGAGAGGTAAATATAAACTGAACACAAATCCCACTAATTCTCATGGAAATTCCCAAAAGTGAGAAGACGAGTGCTTGGATTGTCAAAAATCTCTTTTAGAAAAGGACGATACACAAGTAAACTCCTAGGTTATTTTTCAAGGGACTGGCTGCAAAATCTAATAATGCTAGAATGTTTGAAGTACAACACAGCAAAATGTGAATATGTAAAATTCTGCATCCATTTGTGAATGTGTCTTACGAGAATCCTTTATAAATGGGAACTTTATCATAGGATTTCACTTCCTTTGTTTGATGAAAGGGATTCCTAGTGATTATAAATTATATTCAGTCTATATACTCTGTCCTGTTCTCTTTGGAATCCCAAATCCTACAGATTCTTATTTGTTTTTAGGCTTTCAAAATGTCAGAGACTGTTGATTTTATAACTGTAACATTAGCCAAGTACTCCTAAATGGAAAAAAACAAAAACAAAAACAAAACAAAACAAAACAAAAAAACCCCAAGTTACCAAAAATTAAATTATTTAGTTATAGTCAGAGGGAGGCAAAATGGCAAAAGAGTAGAGGATCTCATTTCATCTGGTCACTTGAATTTAGCCAGATATCTATCAAATCATTTTGAAAACCTACGAATTCAACCTGATGTAAGAAAAAAACGGCCGGAATTCTACAAATAGAAAAGCAACCACTTTTTGCAAGGTAGGAAGTGCGGAGAAATGAATCTGAGGGGATAAATTGGAAGATAAATGAGGGACTCCATAAGTCAGCCACTGAAAACTGAAAACTGATGTAGCCCTGGACTGCAAAATCGGAACTTTTTGAGGTCTGCTCCAATGAAGGATGTCCCTGCCTGAAAGGTGCTCAGGTGGCAAAGTGGGGCAGAATCTTAGGTGAGACAGTGTGGTCTCAGGATCCCTAGGGTCACAGAAAGAACAGGGATGCCTGAGCTGGCAGAGTTCCCAAGCACTGGAGAGGGGAAACCAGCTATAGTCAGCGGGCCTCGGATGGGGCTCTCAGCTCAATTTACCATAAACCGTGAACGTCAGCATGTTTGGACAACCCCTCTTGTGCAGGGGCCCTCTAAAACGCAGAAACGCAGCGACTATCCCCCTCCCCCACCCCCCAACAGAGGATCTGCCCAGGTGCACGTTGCAGGAGTCTGCAGTTTGGTGCACACAGAAACGAAGACTGCTCTTCCCTGACGGTTTACTTAAGAGAGGGGGGCCATGATCTTTCAGCTCCAGGGCTAGAGATCAGGGCGTCGCCGTTTTTATTTTCACCCTCTAAAGCAGCTCGGAAAGCCTTCAGGGAACAAAAAACACACAGAACAACCCAAAGCAGCTTACACTGAGCTTAGTTCCCTGGCAAGGAGCAGTGCGACTTGGCCAGACAAAGACACCTGAGAATCAGTTCAGTAGGCCCCTCCCCCCAGAAGACCGGCTGGAACATCAGGTGAATACCAAGTTTATGGAACACACAGAACTGCAAAACCCCAGCACTAGAGGAAAATATTATATAGAATTCGAGGGTTTTTTTCTCATGATTCTTTCATCTTTCAGTTTAAAATTTTCCAGTTTTCTTTTTTCTTTCCTTACCAACTAATTTCTTATTTTTATCAACTCTTTGTTTTTAAGTCTTCTTTTAACTTTCATTTTTATATTTACATTTTATTGGTATGTTCTTCATTTTTGGCTTCCTTTCACTGTATTCAAGTTTATTATTTACATATAATAAAATAAATATAATATATATTATAATAAAATATAATCATACACACACACACACACACACACACACACACACACATATATATGTTTTGCAATTTTGGGATTTAGTGTCTTCTAACAAACAAACCAAAACACACCTAGGACCAAGTGGATCACCCTGTTTTGTCCACCTGGGAGATTATATTCTCTTCTTTCCCCTTTTTTCTTCTTTTCTTTTTTGGTTTCTGACTTCTTGGGATTTGTCTAGTGTGTATTTCGTTTGGGTCATGGTTGATAGTTTTGATTTTGTTCTCTTGTTCATCCATTCTTTTCTGGGCAAAATGACTAGGAGAAATTCACAAAAAAGAAAGAACCAGAGGCAATACTCTTTGCCACAGATCTAATCCATATGGAAATAAGTAAAATGTCAGAACTGGAATTCAGGATAATGATTATACAGTTACTAGCTGGGCTTGGAAAAAGCATAAAAGACACGAGAGAATCTCTTAATGCAGAAATAAAATCTAATCAGGTAGATATAAAAAATGCTTTAACTGAGATGTAGTCTAAAATGGTTGCTCTAATAGCTAGGGTAAATGAGGCGAAGAGTCAGTGACATAGAAGACAAATGATGGAAAGGAAGAAAGATGAGGAAAAGAGAGAAAAACAACTAACAGACCATGATGGGAGGCTTCAAGAAATCAGCAATACCATAAAGAGAAACAATATTAGAATTATTGCAGTACCAAAGGAAGAAGAAAGAGAGGGACAGAAGGTATATTTGAGCAAATCATAGCTGAGAACTTAACTAATCTGGGGGAAGTAACAGGCATTCAAGTCCAGGAAGTAGAGAGAACCCCACTCAAAATCAATAAAAATAGGGGTGCCTGGGTGGTTCAGTTGGTTAAGCAGCTGCCTTTGGCTCAGGTCATGATCCCAGTGTCCTGGGATCAAGCCTCCAATTAAGCTGTCTGCTTAGCAGAGAGCCTGCTTCTCCCTCTCCCTCTGCCTGCGACTCTGCCTACTCGTGCTCTCTCTCTCTCTCTCTCTGTCAAATAAATAAATAAAATATTTTTTAATCAATAAAAATAGATCAATGCCTTAAAATATAATAGTGATGCTTGCAAATTTCAGAGATAAAGAGAAAATTATGAAAGCAGCTCAAGACAAGAACTCCTTAACCTACAGGTAGGAACAGACTGGCAGCAGACCTATCCACAGAGACCTGGCAGGCCAGAAAGGGCTGCCAGGATATGATTCAGGGTACTAAATGAGAAAAACATGCAGCCAAGAATACTTTATCCTGTAAGGCTGTCATTCAGAATGGAAGGAGAGATAAAGAGCTTCCAGAACAAACAGAAACTAAAAGAATTTGTAATCACTAAACCAGCCCTGCAAGAAATATTAAAGGGATTCTATAAACAAATAAAGAGTCAAGAGTGACATAGACCAGAAAGAAACAGAGACAATCTACAAAAACAGGGACTTTACAGGTAATACAATGGCACTAAATTAATATCTGTCAGTGGTTACTCTGAATGTAAATGGTCTAAATACTCCAATCAAAAGACACAGGTTATCAGATTGGATAAAAAGGCAAGACCCATTCATATGCTGTCTACAAGAGACTCATTTTGACCTAAAGACACCTCCAGATTGAAAGTGACAAGTGGAGAACCATTTATCATGCTAATGGACATCAAAAGAAAGATGGGGTAGCAATCCTCATATCAGATGAATTATTTTAAACCAAAGTCTGTAGTAAGGGATGAAGAGGGACACTATATCCAACAAGAAGATCTAACAATTATAAATACTTATGCCCCTAACTTGGGAGCAGCCAATTATATAAAACAATTAACAACAAAATTAAAGAAACACATGGAAAATAATACTAGTAATAGTAGATCATCTAGGGCGCCTGGGTGGCTCAGTGGGTTAAAGCCTCTGCCTTCGGCTCAGGTCATGATCTCAGGGTCCTGGGATCGAGGCCCATATCGGGCTCCCTGCTCGGCAAGGAGCCTGCTTCCCTCTCTCTCTCTGCCTGCCTCTGCCTACTTGTGATCTCTCTCTCTGTCAAATAAAAAAAAAAATAGTAGATCATCTAAGCAGAGATCAACAAGGAAATAAGAGCTTTTATTTTTTAATTATGTTATGTTAGTCACCATACAGTACATCATTAGTTTTTGATGGCACATATTGCATGGAGCACTGGGTATTATACACAAACAATGAATCATGGAACACTACATTAAAACAAGGGCTTTGAATGACACACTGGACCAGATGGACTTCACAGATATAGAGCATTCCATCTTAAAGCAACAGAATACACATTCTTCTCAAGTGCATATGGAACACTCTCCAGAATAGATCACATACTGGGTCACAAATCAAGTCTCAACAGTGATGGGGATTGGGATTGTGGTTATACTGTGCATATTTTCAGAGCATAATTCTTTGAAACTTGAACTCAATCACAAGAGGAAATTTAGAAGGAACTCAAACACTTGGAGGTTAAAGAGCATCCTATTAAAGAATGAATGGGTCAACCAGGAAATTAAAGAAGAATTTTAAAAATTCATGGAAATAAATGAAACTGAAAGCACAACTATTCAAAACCTGTGGGATACAGCAAAAGTGGTCCTAGGAGAGAAGTACATAGCAATACAAGCCTTTCTCAAAAAATGAGAAAAGTCTCAAATACACGAGCTAACCTTACACCTAAAGAAGCTGGAGAAAGAACAGCAAATAAAGCCTAATCCCAGCAGGAGAAGAGAAATAATAAAGCTTTGAGCAGAAATCAATGAAATAGAAACCAAAAGAACAGCAGAATAGATCAATGAAACTAGGAGCTGCTTCTTTGAAAGAATAAGATTGATAAACCCCTAGGCAGACTTATCAAAAAGAAAAGAGAAAGGACCCAAATTAATAAAATCATGAATGAAAGAGGAGAGTTCACGACTCACACCAAGCAAACAAAAACAATTTTAAGAACACATTATGAGTGACTATATGCCAACAAATTAGGCATTCTGGAAGAAAGGGATGCATTCCTAGGAACTTATAAACTACCAAAACTGAAACAGGAAGAAATATAAAACCTGAACAGACCCATAACCAGCAAGGAAATTGAAGTGGTAATCAAAAATCTCCCAACCAAACAAGAGTCCAGGGCCGGATGTCTTCCCAGGGAAATTCTACCAAACATTTAAAAAACTAATACCTATTTTTCTGAAGACGCTTCAGAAAATAGAAATGGAAGGAGAACTTCAAAACTCGTTCTATGAGGCCACCATTACTTTGATCCCAAAACCAGATAAGGACCCCACTAAAAAGGAAAATTACTGACTAACATCCCTGATGAACATAGATGCCAACATTCTCGCCAAGATATTAACCAATAGGATCCAACAGCACATTAAAAGGATCATTCACCATGACCAAGTGGGATTTATCCCTGGGGTGCAAGGGTGGTTCAACACTCCCACATCAATCAACATGATACATCACATTAATAGAACAAAGGACAAGAACCATATGATCCTCTCAATAGATGCAGAAACAGCATTTGACAAAGTACAGCATCCTTTATTGATTAAAACTCTTCAGAGTATAGGGATAGAGGAAAAATAACTCAATATCAAAAAAGCCACATATGAAAAGCCCACAGTGAATATCATTCTCAATGGGGAAAAGCTAAGAGCTTTTCACCTAAGGTCAGGAACACGACAGGATGGATACCTACTCTCATCACTGTTGTTCAACATAGTACTAGAAGTCCTAGCCTCATCAACCAGACAACAGAAAGAAATCAAATGCATTCAAATTGGTGAAGAAGAAGTCAAACTCTCACTCTTTTCAGATGACATGATACTTGGGGAAAACCTAAAACACACCACCCCAAAATTGCTAGAACTCATACAGGAATTCAGCAACATGGCAGGATATAAAATCAATGCACAGAAATCAGTTGCATTTCTATACACTAACAATGTGACTAAAGAAAGAGAAATTAAGGAATTGATCCCATTTACAATTGCACCAAAAACCATAAGATACCTAGGAATAAACCTAACTAAAGAGGTAAAGGATCTGTATTTTATTTTTTTTATTTTTTATTTTTTTAAATTAGTATTATTTGCCCGAGGGGTACAGGTCTGTGAATCACCAGGCTTACACCTTTCACAGCACTCACCATAGCACAAACCCTTCCCAATGTCCATAACCCAGCCTCCCTATCCCTATCCTCCCACCCCCCAGTAAGGATCTGTACTTTAAAAACTATAAAACACTTATGACAGAAATTGAAGAAAAACACAAAGAAATGGAAAAATATTCCATGCTATTGGATTGGAAGAATAAATATTATTAAAATTTCTATGCTACCCAAAGTAATCTACACATTCAATGCCATCCCTGTACAAATACCATCAACTATTTTCACAGAGCTAAAACAAATAATCCTAAAATTTGTATGGAACCAGAAAAGACCCTGAATAGCCAAAGGAATGTTGAAAGAAAAAACCAAAGCTTGCAGCATCACAATGCCAGACTTCAAGCTCTATTATAAAGCTATAATCAAAAGAGTATGGTACTGGCACAAAAACAGACACATTGATCAATGGAATAGAACACAGAACCCAGAAATGGTCCCTCAACTCTATGGTCAATTGATCTTTGACAAAGCAGGAAAGAATATCCAGTGGAAACAGGACAGTCTCTTCAATAACTGGTGTTGGGAAAATTGGACAGCCACATGAACAAGAATGAAACTGGAACATTTTCTTATGCCGTACACAAAGATAAATTCAAAATGGATGAAAGATCTAAATGTGAGACAGGGATCCATCGAAATACTAGAGCAGAACATAGGCAGCAACCTCTTTGACCTCAGCAACTTCTCGCTAGACAGATCTCCAAAGGCAAGGCAAACAACAGCAAAAATGAATTATTGGGACTTCATCAAGATAAAAAGCTTCTGTACAGCAAAGGAAACAGTTGACAAAATGAAAAGACAACCTACGGAATGGAAGAAGATATTTGCAAATGACATATCAGATAAAGGGCTAGTATCCAAAATCTATAAAGAACTTCTCAAACTCAACACCCAAAGAACAAAGAATCCAGTCAAGAAATGGGCCGAAGACATGAATAGACATTTCTCCAAAGAAAACATCCAAATGGCCAACAGACACATGAAAAAATGCTCCAAATCACTTGGCATCAGGGAAATACAAATCAAAAACCACAGTGAGATACCACCTCACACCAGTCAAAATGGCTAAAAGTAAATCAGGAAACAACAAATGTTGGCAAGGATGCAGAGAAAGGAGTGCCATCTTATTCCATTGGTGGGAATGCAAGTTGGTACAGCCACTCTGGAAAACAGTGTGGAGGTTCCTCAAAAAATTAAAAATAGAGCTACAACATGACCCAGCAAGTGAGGGATTTATCCCAAAGATAGAAATGTAGTGATCCCAAGGGGCACCTGCACCCCAATGTTTATAGCAGCAATGTCCACAATAGCCAAACTGTGGAAAGAGCACAGAAGTCTATCTGCAGATGAATGGATAAAGAAGATGTGAGATAGATAGATAGATAGATAGATAGATAGATATACACACATACATAATGGACTATTACCCAGCCATAAAAAAGGATGAAATCTTACCATTTACATTGACATGGATGGAACTGGAGGGTATTATGCTGAGTGAAATAAGTCAATCAGAGAAAGACAATTATCATATGGTTTCACTCATATGTGGAATATAAGAAACAAGGCAAAGGATCATAAAGGAAGGGAGGGAAAACTGAATGGGAAGAAATAAGAGAGGGAGACAAACCACAAGAGACTCTTAGCTATAGGAAACAAACTGAGGGTTGCTGGAAGGGAGGTTGGTCGGGGGATGGGGTAACTGGGTGATGGGCATTAAGGAGGGCATGTGATGTGATGAGCACTGGGTGTTATATGCAACTGATGAATTATTGAATACTACATCTGAAATAATGATGTACTATATGTTAGCTAATTGAATCTAAATAAAAAATTATTTAGTTATAGTACAATTACTCATTTCCATCATGTCTTATAGCATATCAACTGTCCTTCATAAAGGAGGAGTCTTTTGTATTTGAAAAGTCATTCATAATCTAAAAACTCAGGAAACTTTTCTGAGAAGGACTGATAATTAGAACAACAGATTAAAAACTGGAAGATTCAGTAGTTCTTGAGATCAGTTCCAGATCTGAACAATTTCTTTACACATCAGCTTTGGTTTGATATGATGAAGAAAGATAACATAAGAGGGCACATATATAATGATATTCCAACAGAAAAAGAGGGTTTATTGTCTAGAAGAAATGGAATCCGTATCCCTTAGATAGGAAAGATACCCAGTTCTCCAAGAAAGACATTCTGGAATTTATTACACACATTGCTCTGTGAAAATGGCACTTAACCTGGCCACATTTTAAACTATCCCCAAAGAATTAAAACATAACAAAATGAAATAAACAAAACAAAACCTAGCAAGCCTGGTCCTCACCTCAGAGGTTGTGATATTCTGATACAATTGGTCTAGTGTGGGATGCATCTAATATGCAGCCAGGGCTAAGGAGCACCGACCTAGGGATTCAAAATAATCAAAAAGATAGAATTAAGATATAAAATTCATACTAGGAAAAAATTTGCGGGACCTATGGGAGCTGAACAGGCAATTTTCTCCTAACCTAAACACATCAGGACCAGTGCAGTGGAATTCAATTTTTGGGAACAAGGAAACTGCTTCCAAAAATTCCTCATCTGTGTGACCAACTCTCTGGTCAGTTTGATTCTTTTTATTAAAACAATAGGAAAGACTTATCAGGTTTTTCCCCTAGATTTTTCTGAGGATAGTAATTCTGTAATTACAAGAATTATCCTACTTCATCTTTCAGGGCAGGATATGGTGTCTGTTTTTGTAGCCTGGAATGGCTGGTCTTTTTTTTTTTTTTTCTTTTTGCACTTCATGAGACTATAATGAAAGTTGAATACACATATGCACACATAATTTTTATGTGTAATTTCAGTGGGTTCACAAATAACCACCTACAACTAACTCTTCATAAGGGTCCACAGACCCCAGCTTCAGAACTCCTGCTTTATGGACTTCTCTATGAGTTACTAATGGGAGTTGGAGAGAGGAAAAGGAGGGAGAGCAGTAAATGAACCAGTCTGGCCCTGGAAATCCCCGAAGTATACTAGGACAATGCTTGTCAATTCATGTGCGTAAGAATGGACTGGGGATCTGTTAAACTCCAGGTTCTGAGTCAGTGGTCCGTGGTGGGCCTGAGAGTCTGCATTTCTAACAAGCTGCTGTTTCATACATCAGATTTGAAGGAGCAAGGTACTTAGAAAAGTATGTCACCAACCCTACTGACTTTTCCTGGCACCTAAAACCATAAATGTACAAGTATTTCCCCCTTTCTTCAAAACCCAGTGTTGTATGTAACATATGCTATTTCTTCCAACAAAAAAGGATAAAGGAGAGGGTAAATTTAATTCTTTATTTTCAATAGTCTTAGATCTCCAATTGTTAGAACTGTTAAATTCAATAGTGTTTCTTTTCATGGAACCAAATATTATCGATTAAATGGAAGTAATTTTTTTAATCCTAAAAACAACAGCAAAACAAAACACAATGACCTCCCCTGGGTGATGTTGCTCAGGAAGAAATGAAATTCCATTATGTAGTACAATGTGGTCTTTAAACCAGTTTTGTCTGGAAAAGAATTATACTTCAAACCAGGTATGAATCCAAAACCAGCTTTTCTGAACCAGAAAAGAACACAGAGGCCATTGAGCTACATGATCCTCCAGGTTATTATTAGCAATAAGATTTAGAAGCTCAGTGACAGTCACTCAGAAAGGTGACCAGAGGACTGGGTGCTCACAGCACACCTTAGGGTTTTAGCTCCAACAATTCTCTCTTTTGTAGAATATTCTTCTTTTCTGATTATGAGAGCAATAAAAATAATAAACAAAAGTAATACATGGTATTATATTAAAACTTAGAAAATGTCAAAAGATAAAAAGAAAACAGAAATATCCATAATTCCAAAACTACTTATTGAGGACCTGTGTATTATTGTTTTCCCTTTCTGTTTTTTTCAATGCATTTTAATAATTAGAACTCTACAGCACAGAAAATATTTCAGCCTGCTTTTTTCCTGGCAATACAGGCAAGAGCTTGGTGAACAGGATTTGGTTAACTGGAAGGAGGAATGGAACTGAGTAGCACAAGTGCCTCCCCAGATCAACATAAGCCCTCTGTGAAACTATTATCATCCTATCTCTACGTTAAATTGTTATGCAATCTTACCTAATTGTTGAATAAAGAGATTTTGTTTTGGATATGGAGAGAAAAGTCAGACTAACAAATCCGTATCTACGAAGAGAAGTAAGACAAGGTTGAGAGGGGTAGATTATTCACTTGTAGTTTTAAAGAGGCAATCATGAAATACCATTCTTGTACACACTGGGAATAATTAATCTCCCTCCTCTGATTTCTGCCTCAGGAAAGAAGTGGAAAGAACAGCTATCAAAGGAGAAATGCTAAAACCTCTGGTGAATTTCAACAGAATCAAGCCATTAGGAAAGAACATATTTCCCTAAACTGAGCAACTCTCAGAGCTGGGTTCAGGAGAACAAAGAGCTATATTTTTCCTATTTCCATATAATTTCATTCTACAGTTAAATAGAGATTGATGCAATAGTAGGAGCAAACAGAATCTCAGAGAAGGAGCTAAAAGTTTCTCTCCCTAAATTCATTAAATAAAAGGAAGAAAAAATACTGAATTCATAAACTGGCTAACTGAACAAATTTATGGAGTCTCTATTATGTTCCACTGTACTAACTACTGGGAATGAGTGGTTCCCACAGAAATAAGGTTGCTGTTCTCATGTAGCTTACACTCCAGAGGAGAGGAGGTAGAGACAGACAACAAACCAAAAAAACCAAGAAAAATGAATGAGATAATTTTCGTTTTATGAAAAGACTGACTTGAAAGTGGTGGCACTAATTTAAGAAGGATCTCCCCCCATGGAAGGGGCATCTGAGTGACAAGAAGCTGATCAGGAGACCGAGGATTCTCAAGAAGAGGGATGAGCAGGTATAACATCCCCAAGTGAGCTTGGCATGTGCCGGGAACAGAAAAATCCCTGTAGCTGAAGAGTACAAGACATGGAGGGCAGCAGTAGGAGCATCTCAAAGGAAGACTGGACCCAGATTGTGTAGGACCTTGTAAGTCAGGGCTGAGAATGTGGATAGAGTGAGAAGGTGGGGGTACACTTTAGCTAGAGGAGTGCCATGACCTGATACTCATTTTAAAAAGATCTCTCTGGGGGGCGCCTAAGTGGCTCAGCAGTTAAGTGTCTGCCTTCAGCTCAGGTCATGATCCCAGAGTCCTGGGGTCCTGGGATCAAGCCCCACATCAGGCCCCCTGCTCAGCGGGGAGCCAGCTTCTCCCTCTCCCTCTGCCTGCTGCTCCCCCTGCTTGTGATCTCTCTCTCTCCATCAAAAAATAAATAAATAAAAATCCTTTAAATAAATAAGTAAATAAATAAGTAAATAATCTCTCTGGCTACTGTATGGAGAATAGATTGTTATGCAGCATTAGCAGAATCAGGAGGACCCAGTAAGAAGCTATTTCAATACTCTGGGCAAAAAATGATGGTGGCTTGGATCATGACCAGGATGGTAACTGGAAAGATGGAGAGACTGGATAAATTTGAGCCAAGAGGACTTGCCTATGGATCGACTAGATTTGAGTAGTGAGAAAAAGGTTTAAGGGTTGAATAACAAGGTAGTTCGTAGGGTCATTTAGTGAAATAGGGAAGACTTGGGGGGAAATATGTTTGCAAGGAGGATATAAAATTTTAGTTTGGTCCATATTAAATTGGATATATCAATTAGATGTCTAAAAGTCAAATCAAGTAGATAGTTGAATTTCGGTAGGTAGGAGTAGAGACACAAGTTTATCAAGCATTAGCAAGAAGGTTAGATATATATTATACATATTTTATTGCTCTAAATTTTACTCCAATTGTAATGCCTTTAAATTTTTAGGTATTAGGAATACTGGTTGATGTTTATGAGTAGAGTAAATCATTATAACTTACTTTTAATAGAGTAATTGAATAAAAATTCTCTTCTTTTTCTAAGTAGACAATTCTCTTTTTTTTTAAGTAGACAATTCTTGACCCCAGCCCAAAACAGTGATGGTGTTTCTTATCTATATATCACAAAAGGTTTAGTAATTATCCCAATACCCCCTGACAGGAGTGAAGAGCAATTACTGTCATTACTACTTTGATCTCTGGACCACTGGAGAAGTACCCCATGGCTTCAGTTTTCATTATCTTTTTCATCTTTATTTTAGAGTTTCAAAGTAGAGAACAGATATAAAAAATAAATTAAAGCAGATTTGCTGTAGCTGAAGTAGACATCAGAACCCAGAGTTCTCCTTCTCACCCAACACAGAGGACTGAAAACAATTTGAAAATAGTTCTACTTTGATACCGTATTACCAAGAAGCTAAAGGTATCCTTTTGGAATTCATTTGGAATGAAAAAATTTCAATTGAATAGCAAAATTAGTAATATTTTTCATTACTTATTAATTTTTTCCCAAGTTGAATTTCATTACAGAACATTAGTCATTTCGTGCTTATTTTTTAAAGCCAAATTTTTATTTAAACATACTAAAGAACAAACTTAAGAGAATTTTCAGGTTGTGGAAAATGAACTCCAAGGCTGCCCCAAAGTAAAATCACTTGAGAGAACTAAAGAGCTTGAGACTTGCCATAGTTATATATGATTGTCTCAAACAGAAAAGCTGCCAAGAGTAAAAGAACAAAAGGAAACACATAATGACAAATCCAGTAACATGTTATTGCAACTCTTCTGGGTACCTCATTGCTACACAAAGACAGGTCAGCCCTAAGCAAAACAATTGAGATAAAGCTATCTTGGGCTGCCCAACATTCCATATTTTGATGCATTCTATTCCTGCCCTACATCCCCTCCCCTTTAAATGGATCCATATCCTAATGTTGCCTTCTGACTGGAGGGTTTTTCAAGCTACTAACTGCTATAGAACCATAATCAGTGGGAAAGGACAGCAAATCCTTCAGTAATGACAATGCTGAGACTCACGCTGGGAGATATATATGTGATCCAGAAGACTTTTCAGAGCCTTCCCGATCATCCCTCCTGGATCCTGGCCCCATGTAGAATAAAATGCTTGCTCTTGTATATAAACAGCAAAAAGAGTCCACATTTTTCAGCATAACATTCAATGCCCTGTACCATCTTCCTTCAAGCCTACATTTTTTATCTCACATCTCAGCCTCCCCAACACAGAAACTCCACTCTACACTTTCCCTGCCTCTCAATATAATGTGAATTCTTCCACGTTCCTTTAGCGCTGGGAGTCCTGGCCTTGTTCTCCCTCCTTTCTATCAGTCTCAAGTATTTCCTTCTCAGGGAAGCCTGCCCTCCCCTCCAACCTGCCAGGACCTTGCCTCCCTCCGGCACACAGGCTGGTAATTGCTGGTAAGACTCCTTGTTACAAAATCACTGTTGACATTTCCTTCATTAGTTTCCCAAATCTCAGTATTCATGTATCCTTGACTATTTTCCCATTTCCACATACTACCTGTTTTGTTTCATCTGTAATATTTTCTTAAAACGAACGGCTGCAATTTTACTTAATATATTTAATATTATAGGAAATATAGATTATGACCATAGTGGAAAGTCAATAACAGTTTACATAAATTGAAGGTAATTGTAAATATGTATACAATAAAAATATAACCATTAATGTAAAAAATGTTCGTCCATGTCTACCTAAAATTATCTCATACAACACAATTTGGGAGATGCTATTTTATGTTGTTGTCTCATATTGACATTTGTCTTATATCATGTAACTCTTTATGTGTTTATATCTATTTCCCCCTAATAAATTGTGAGTTTCTAAAGGAGATCATATATTACACTTTACATTCCCCAGTGTTTTTATTTAGCCCAGTGCCTGGCACATGGTAGGCATTAAATATTTGTTCAGTGAAAAAATGACCACAAATATATCAATACCTCCTAGTCATAGCTTGTAGATATACAATCAGTAAAAGTAAGATACTCAATCTTTCAGTTAAACTTAACGAGGCCATTTAATTATATACAGAATTTATATATATACTAATACTATCTCGGATATAAAATACATTGTAAATAAAGAAAAACCCTACATTGCTGATAGTAGTAACTTATGCTAACCACAGGAGATTCTGTATTTTTAAATTTTAAAGTGAGAGCTCTAGATTTTATGAGAGCAATAAACAGGAATAGATCCAATGGTTAATTGATGTGCCTTGATTTAGACAAACCTAATAGATTAAAATCCAAGCATTCATCAAAGATAAATTAGGGTCAAATAGCTTACAGTGCAAAATAAATTTACAATAGAAGCTATTTAAACAGCAAATCCTTACTACATTTTAAATGTGGTTTGATTCCTATTTTAGGAACATATTTATTAGATAAACTAAGGTATGCTCTATCATCAAAATAAACAAAAATAGATGCGAGGGAGAGAAAAACCTGGGGGGAAAAATCCCAGAAATTTTCAGATCTGAACTGGAGATTTAGTAAAGATTTGAACTGTTACTTCCCAAAGGGGATGGTTTTGCTTTTAAAAAGAAAAAAGCTGCTTACAAGAATTTTAAAAACTAAATAGGGAAACTAGGGTGGTGGGAATTATTCTAGCTTCCTATATCTTATGTGGGAAAAATAAAAAAATTTAACAATAAGTTTTCTATATCTATGTCCTTTAATTATCTCAAACACAGAAAAATCTACTGCTTTGAAATTATCAAATAATCTTCTGCTTAATTTATAAGGGTTCCTGCTCAATTTTATCAGTCGTTCCGTGGCCACGCCACTATTTCTGCCATTTCAGGATGAGCACTATATGGAGGGGAAGCACCAATGAGAAATGTGCATGAGCATGTGCGGGGGTAACCTTGAATTCCAGATACCCATAAATACATATTACTATTCAGTGACCTACCTTCTCCTACACGGAGAATCACAAAATGTCAGAGTAGGAATAGATCTTAAAAATCCTCTAGTATCATTCCTTCAAATATGAAAATTGCCCCCAAAGAAAGGAAGGTATTTTACCAACTTTGAAAGATGAGCTCAAGTTGAATGAAGTTAAGAGGCCCACCAGAACCAGAGTCCAGCTACCCAAAGTGTCCATCTCCCCTTGTCCACCTACAAGGAAAGAGAGCAGGTCCAAAGAAATATCCAATGCATTATCGCCCTGCTCTCAGCTATTCTCTCAAAATCTGTTTTCAGAAATATAATATCTAAATTAGCTCTTGGCAAATGAATTATTGGGACTTCGTGAAGATAAAAAGCTTCTGCACAGCAAAGGAAACAGTTGACAAAATGAAAAGGCAAACTACAGAATAGGAGAAGATATATATAAATGACATATCAGATTAAAGGTTAAAATCCAAGATCTATAAAGAACTTCTCAAACTCAACACCCAAAGAAGAAAGAATCCAGTCAAAAAATGGGCAGAAGACATGGACAGACATTTCTCCAAAGAAGACATCCAAATGGCCAACAGACACATGAAAAAATGCTCCACATCACCCAGCATCAGAGAAATACAAATCAAAACCACAGTGAGGTATCACCTCATATCAGTCAGAATGGCTAAAATGAACAAATAAGGAAACAATAAAGGTTGGCGAGGATGCGTAGAAAGGGGAAATCTCTTACACCACTGGTGGGAATGCGAGCTGGTACAGTCACTTTGGAAAACAATATGGAGGTTCCCCAAGAAGTTAAAAATAGAGCTACCATATGACCCAGCAATTGCACTACTAGGGATTTATCCCAAAGATACAAATGTAGTGATCCCAAGGGGCACCTGCACCCCAGTGTTTACAGCAGCAATGTCCACAATAGCCAAACTGTGGAAAGAGCACAGAAGTCTATCTGCAGATGAATGGATAAAGAAGATATGATAGATAGATAGATAGATAGATAGATAGATAGATAGATAGATAGATAGAGATATATGGATCTATATATATCTATACACACACACACACACGCATATACATACAATGGACTATTACCCAGCCATCAAAAAGGATGAAATCTTACCATTTACATTGATGTGAATGGAACTGGAGGGTATTATGCTGACTGAAATAAGTCAATCAGAGAAAGACAATTATCATATGGTTTCACTCATATGTGGAATATAAGAAACTGGGCAAAGGATCATAAAGGAAGGGAGGGAAAACTGAATGGGAAGAAATCAGAGAGGAAGACAAACCACAAGAGACTCTTAGCTATAGGAAACAAACTGAGGGTTGCTGGAAGGGAGGTTGGTAGGGGGATGGGGTAACTGGGTGATGGGCATTAAGGAGGGCATGTGATGTGATGAGCACTGGGTGTTATATGCAACTGATGAATAACTGAACACTATATTTGATGTTAATGATATAATAGATGTTGGCTGTTGAATTTAAATTTTAAAAAGTGAAATGGTAAAAAAAAAAATAGAATAGCTCTTACCTACAAGCATAGGGTAACTTTCAGGAGAGTATCTAGCCAGTTACAAATACAACTTAGGGATAGGGCAGGGTGGCTGGTTGGGAACTGGAGCCATTTAACCCAAGCTTCAGAAGTTTCCAATGGCCTTCCTCATCTAGCCCTATGCCTTCATACTGGGTTAGGTGCTAGGGAAGTACCTGCTTCAGTGGATTGTTGTAAGTTAGAAGAAGCACTTAGAACAGCGTCTGACAAATAGCAAGTGTTCAATAAACTTCAGCCTCAGCATCCTGACCCTGACCCTCCCTCTCCCCGGCCACACATACCCTCTCAGCACCTCTTCTGTATGCCTGTCGAATTAGACCAGTCACTTTCCCTAGGTTACTACATATACTAGCTGCTGGACTCTGTGCTAAGCAGTATACTTGTATTTTATCAGTTAATTCCCACAACAATCACAGATGTGGGTACTATTGTAATTATCCTACTACAAGTAAATTCCGTGAGGGTCAAGATTTTTGCCTGTTATGTTCACTGTTATTTCCCAGATTCCTAGAATGAGTTTGCACATAGGACTTGCTCAATAAGTATTTGTTGAATTAATGAATATCTATTTTATGGATGAGGAAATTGAGGCTGAAAGAGATGAGGCCATTTGCCCAAGGTCACACAGTTACTATATGGTGAAACCAGGATTCAAACCACAGTCTGACTGATATGAATGCCCATGGTCTTTAACCACTCTCCCATCCTCTCCAATAGGATGACTGAGTCAGACAAGGTGCTAATTTTAAGTCATCCCACACAGAATTACTATCACAGACTAAAAAGACAGAGAGACCATATTTATTCTATCCCTTAACTGTAAAAGATTATTTTGTCTCCTAAAAAAAATCAAGGCTTATCAATGTATACATTTACTTTTATGCCAACACTAATAAAGTTTCTTGTGGTTCCCAAAACAATAAAATAATTCACTCAGGCAAACCTACTTAAGAAGATAACTATTGGGGCGCCTGGGTGGCTCAGTAGATTAAAGCCTCTGCCTTCCGCTCAGGTCATGATCTCAGGGTCCTGGGATCAAACCCCACATCTGGCCCTCTGCTCAGTGGGGAGCCCGCTTCCTCCTCTTTCTCTGCCTGCCTCTCTACCTACTTGTAATCTCTATCAAATAAATAAATAAAATCTTTTAAAAAAAGAAGAATATAACTATTTCTCTCATTTGGTAGATTTTCTTTGACTGACTCCAATTTAATCTGTATCACAGAACTAGCCTAAGGAAGAAACTGTTTTTTCTATAGCAAAGTAAAAAAGATTTAGAATTTCGATGTTCTCCTAATCAATGCTGACTGGTTGAGAAGGTCAAGATAATTATTATATATAAAGCTAAATAAACTGAAGCTTTGGGATATAGCTGTTTCAAAAAAATATTCAGGTGAAAATACTTTATTTGTCCACAGTCAAGTAAATTCCTATGGGATGAAAAAACTTTTTAGCTATTAAAGACTCTAGTGTTTTCATCATAGCCATAACTTCATTGTTAATTATGATCCAGATTTAAACATCCAGTGTTTCGTGTACATTGTATCAGGAACCTTTGCTACCAGAAAGCAGGGAGCAGATATGTTACCTGTAATATATGATACTAAAACTTGAGGGTCCTCTATGTGTAAAAGCTCATGTAGAGAAAAGTTATAAGCAAGCTCATTACTACAAACATTCAATCAGGTCTAAGTGACTAAAAAAGCGGTTTGCAACTATTTATGTCAGCACCAATCTTGTAAATAGCTATCCTCCCCCTAGTGAATAATAATTCATGCTAGTGGGTAGTAAAGAATGCTGATTTGATTTCTTTAACTGGTTGTTTTACTACTTTGTGTCTCCCAGGGAAAATATGGATATTAAAAATACATATAACCAGGCAGACTAGTAATTCTTTTGCTCTTGTTTCAAAGTAAGTATTTCTTGAGTACCTACTATATTTCTGGCACTCGTCTAATTGCTGGAAACAAGAAGACGAAAAAGATTTGATCTCTGCTTTCACATTTATGTTCAGTAGAGAAGTTAATCATGATATTTCAATCCAACAAACATTTATTGAGTAGCATTATAGCGAATTTTCAATAAGTATTAGTGACTTTAATTGAATTCTAGACTGAAGGAATTGAAAAAAGCAAAGATCAGGAGATGGAAAGATGCATTTTGGGTCCTGTAATTGGCAAGAATTCCAACATGACTTAGTGTGAATGATGTTTGGGCAATGTGTCTAGAAATGAGACTCAAGAATTAGTTGAAATGATTTCAACTGAAATGATTCAAATGCTATCCTAAGGGTTTGCACTTTATGCTGGAAGAAATAGAGTGTTTTCAGAGACTTGAAGTGAGTGACATGGTCACATTAGGACTGTAGAAATCTAACTCCAGCAAGAGTACTCCAGAGAGATAGCAAGAATTAACCATATGGAGTTATAAACTACCACTTTTAAAGGTTATAGATCCTAGAGTCTTTTGTAAGTAAAACTGATAGAATTTGACAACCTATTGGATACTGGACATGAAATTAAAGGGAGGAGAAGAATCAAGGATGAGGGTAAGGTCTCTAGGCTGGTTGCTAAAAGAATGGTGACATCACTAAATAACTCTGACAACTCAAGAGGAAGACTAAAGTCGGGGAACCAGTACAGGAAGGTAGTGGGTTTTGTTTGGGATGTGTGGCATTTGAGAAATCAGCAGAAGATCCAAGTAGAAATGACCTGTGGATCCTTGGAGCTTCAGAAACAAAAGAAGTTTAGTGACCTTCATTCAACATGATGGTGAGAATGCACTAATGAGACTCCAGAGTGATAGAGTGAAGAACAGAAAAGAGAGCAGAGGAGAGCACCTTTGGAGATGCCAGCCCTTCGAGACCTGGTAAAGGAGATGAGACAGAGCAGGTATAACAAGGAATGCTGAGGCAGGTGGTGAATCGGAGTGAGACAGACAGCATGGAGTGATGACAACCAGGAGAAGAGTTCAAGGAGGCAGGCATGGTAGGCACTGTCAGCTGCTTCAGGGAGAGTGAAAAGATGACTAAGGAGACCTGATACTTAGGGGATCAGTACTTAGTGAAGCAAATGTTTTTACTGTAGTTTGATCAAATGGTCATCTAGGGAATATCCAGTCATGTACGAGTAATAGAGCTGTCAGAGGGATAAAAGTCACTGGATTCTAGAAGACTGGTCAGCTGAACAACAAGAAAACCCTACTGCTTGGTAGGTGTTGCACGCTCCAACAAACACCGCTGTACAGACAGACCGTCCATTAGTGAGGCCCGAGGCGACTGACCCAACAGCCGCCATGCACACTGAGTCCTGAGCCCGCTGTCCTACCACAGTACAAGGAGAGCAGCCCTCTGCAGTACATGTCCTTTCACTTTTTAACTTTCGAATTGTTTTTTTTTTTCTTTTCTCTAACATAATGTTTATAAAGTCAGGGGGAAGTCAGGAGTTTTACATATTTGTAGATTAGAACTCATAGAGCTTCTGTGACTTGCCCAGGGTCGCAGAACTAGGAAATGGCTGTATTGGTGAGGCCAGGAAAGCTCCCAAGTCACAGCAATTATTCTGCCCCCACTGGTCCCTTCTGTTTTAGGAGGTTTTTCCCAAAGCCTTGGATTTCCATCCCGCTATTGTGCCTGACTAAACTAAATTAAAATCAAACTACATTAAACTAAATGACTAAAACATAGATCTGACCTGAGTTAAAGAATGTCAGGTAGGGTCACCCTTTACTGATTGGACATCAACTGTCTATAAAAAGAGAAGGAGAAGGGGGAAGAGCAGGGAGTGTGGGGGAAAGAAACCAAGATTTTATAATAAGTTTCATTATTTAAGGTCACAGGGATATTTCTCTTTTTGCCTATTAATAAAATGGCAGGAAAAGGACAATGATACCAGTCACTCAACTTATTTCTGAGCTGGTTGATAACAGTTGGGCAATTCAAAGAGAAAATCCTAGAAAATGAGAAACTCTAAGAAATTCAGGAAAAAAAAACAGTTATAAAAGAGGCAATGTGACTACTGAGTGGTGACTTCCCATTGTGGACTGCTAGAACTAGAACCATCTACACGCCAATGAGATTCTTATAGGAGCACAAGTAACATGTCACTCTGTGGCATGTTTTCCTAATTTAGATGAAAGCAGTATTAGCATTAGGATGTAAAAGCTAAATCCATCAAAATTAGGTATCCTTCAGAGCTAAAAAGAGAGATTTAGGAATCTCAAGGTAAAAGTGGTAGGCAATACCATTGAAATTGAAAAGATAATTTTAAAAAAAGTCTGTAGACCAAGACTAGAAGATGATTATATTAAGAATCCTGATACTGAAGCTTATGTAGAAAAAGAAGAGCCAAAGAAGGGATGGTCTGAAAGGGCTGATATCCAAGATCTATAAAGAACTTCTCAAACTCAACACCCCAAAACCAGGTAATCAAGTAAAAAAAAAATGGACAGAAGACATGAAAAGACACTTCTCCAATGAAGACATACAAATGGCTAACAGTCACATGAAAAAATGTTCATCATCATTAGCCATCAGGGAAATTCAAATACTAACCACATTGAGATACCACATTACACCACCTAGAATGGCAAAAATTAACAAGGGAAGAAACAACAAATGTTGGAGAGGATGTGGAGAAAGGGGAACCCTCTTACACTGTTGGTGGGAATGTAAGTTGGTGCAGCCACTTTGGAAAACAGTGTGGAGATTCCTCAAAAAATTAAAAATAGGGCACCTGGGTGGCTCAGTGGGTTAAAGCTGCTGCCTTCGGCTCAGGTCATGATCCCAGGGTCCTGGGATCGAGGCCCACATCGGGCTCTCTGCTCAGCAGGGAGCCTGCTTCCTCCTCTCTCCTCTCTCTCTGCCTGCCTCTCTGCCTACTTGTAATCTCTCTCTCTGTGTCAAATGAATAAATAAAAAATCTTTAGGGCACCTGGGTGGCTCAGTGCGTTAAAGCCTCTGCTTTTGGCTCAGGTCATGATCTCAGGGTCCTGGGATCGAGGCCCGCATCGGGCTCCCTGCTTGGCGGGGAGCCTGCTTCCCCCCTTCTCTCTGCCTGCCTCTCTGCCTCCTTGTGATCTCTCTCCCTCTGTGAAATAAATAAATAAAATCTTTAAAAAAAAAATCTTTAAAAAAAAAATCAAAAATAGAGCTACCCTATGACCCAGCAATTGCACTACTGGGTATTTACCCCAAAGATACAGATGTAGTGAAGAGAAGGGGCATATGTACCCCAATGTACATAGCAGCAATGTCCACAATAGCCAAACTGTGGAAAGAGCCAAGATGCCCTTCAACAGACCAATGGATAAAGAAGATGTGGTCCATATATACAATGGAATATTACTCAGCCATTAGAAAGGATGACTACCCAACTTTTGCATCAACATGGATGGGACTGGAGGAGATTATGCTGAGTGAAATAAGTCAAGCAGAGAAAGTCAATTATATGATTTCACTCACTTGTGGAACATAAGGAATGACGTGGAGGACATTAGGAGAAGGAAGGGAAAAGTGAAGGGGGGCAAATTGGAGGGGAAGATGAACCATGAGAGACTGTGGTCTCCGAGAAACAGGTTTTAGAGGGGAGGTGGGTGGGAGATGGGTGGGCCTGGTGATGAGTATTAAGGATGGCACATATTGCATGGAGCACTGGGTGTTATATGCAAACAATGAATCAGGGAACACATCAAAAACTAATGATGTACTGTCTGGTGACTAACATAACATAATTAGAAAAAAAAGAAGAAGGGATGGTCTGAGACATGGGAAGAAAATAAGGAGAGGAGACCAGAAAGATTCAAAACTATCACTGACTGCTCTGAGGTTAAGGACTGTTGATTCAAAATATGCCTTGGGATTTGGCAGGAAGGGAATACTCAGCCTCACTGAAAGCTTTCAGTGAAGTGGTGGGGAAAAAGTCAAATTAAATTAGAGTGAACAATAAATGGAAATGAATGGAACGGCCACATCAGGGTAGAACCATCTTTTAAGATGTTTGTTCCTGACAGGAAGGCAAAGAGAGAGAGAAGTGAAAAGAAAAGCTGAATTGAAAGAAAGCTATTTTATAATTGGGAAAATTGAGCATTGGAGAAGGAGTCTGAGGAGAAGAGAGAGCTGAAAAAATGAAGCTTAGGAAAAGGTGGGTGGGTGAAGGGTCCAGTGTAGATGAGGAAGGGTTGGCCCTGGGCAGAAGGAGGGTAGTTGCTGGGATAGAGGTAAGAAGTGAGGAGCAGTGTTGCAGCAGGTTATTTTAGAGGTTGGAGCTCCAGATACTTTCTCTGTGACTGAGGAGCCAGTTTTCACTGAATGTGACTAATGTAGAGGTTAGTGAGGGCTTCACAGAGGGAAGAAAAGCTTTGGGTCACTACTGTGGTTAGAGAGAAGGTACACATTGTGTGTATTGAAACAGATCAGATGATAGATGGGAAAAGCTTCAACTAAGGTAGTGACAGGATAGGGTTAGAGAGGAGAAGGCGCTTTAGGAGGACAGCTGTGAGGCAGAGCAGGCAGGTTCTGCCGGCCCTACCAGGTGTCTATGCTGTGATTCACGACACTCAAGGAGGGCTCAAAGGCAGTGTTTCTCAAACTTCGGGTCTTGACCCACTAGTTGGGCTGTGAAATCAATTGAGCCTTGAAAAGAATATTTTTGTAAATAAAATAGAGCAAAAAATTATCAGACTGCATTGACCATAGTAAGGGTAAGTATCGTTTTGTGACATTTCAGTTATAAATGGAAATGTGTGCTGGGTGGCTAGTAACTGGTCAATAAAGGGTGACCCTACCTGACATTCTTTAACTCAGGTCAGATCTATGTTTTAGTCATTTAGTTTAATGTAGTTTGATTTTAATTTAGTTTAGTCAGGTACAATAGCGGGATGGAAATCCAGGGCTTTGGGAAAAACCTCCTAAAACAGAAGGGACCAGTGGGGGCAGAATAATTGCTGTGACTTGGGAGCTTTCCTGGCCTCACCAATACAGCCATTTCCTAGTTCTGCGACCCTGGGCAAGTCACAGAAGCTCTATGAGTTCTAATCTACAAATATGTAAAACTCCTGACTTCCCCCTGACTTTATAAACATTATGTTAGAGAAAAGAAAAAAAAAAACAATTCGAAAGTTAAAAAGTGAAAGGACATGTACTGCAGAGGGCTGCTCTCCTTGTACTGTGGTAGGACAGCGGGCTCAGGACTCAGTGTGCATGGCGGCTGTTGGGTCAGTCGCCTCGGGCCTCACTAATGGACGGTCTGTCTGTACAGCGGTGTTTGTTGGAGCGTGCAACACCTACCAAGCAGTAGGGTTTTCTTGTTGTTCAGCTGACCAGTCTTCTAGAATCCAGTGACTTTTATCCCTCTGACAGCTCTATTACTCGTACATGACTGGATATTCCCTAGATGACCATTTGATCAAACTACAGTAAAAACATTTGCTTCACTAAGTACTGATCCCCTANAAAAACATTTGCTTCAGTAAGTACTGATCCCCTAACTATCAGGTCTCCTTAGTCATCCTTTCACTCTCCCTGAAGCAGCTGACAGTGCCTACCATCCCCAAACTCTTACCCTGGCTGTTCTGACTATGGGTTAGAGTCAAAAACTTAAAAACCTACTGCTTTAATGTAGAAGACTGAACGGAAGTTGACATCCTAAGTCAACAACAAAGAATATGGGACAAGGAAAAGTTTTAGGGGTTAAAGTCAAATGTAACCTGAGATTTCTAATTCTCTCTTTTTATCTCTAATGAGCTCATAGAAATCTAATCTGATGGCTTTAGCTTTGATATCATATGACTAAAGTATAATCAGCTGTCTTTTGCTTAACTATTGCTCTAACTAGAATTCCTTTTTCAACTGTACCAATCCATGGCACCGTTATTAATTAAATTTATTTCTTAGTTTTAGGGATCATTGAGTGGAATTAAACTGTTACAGAAATTATTAATACAAAAGGCACTCATTGTGAGATTTCAAAAAACAATTCTGCTCTCAGAATGAGAGGATTAGTTTCACTGATGACATTTTGGGTTTTAAATGTTAGCCCAGTTTTGAGTATCCCTGAAATACACAGTTCAATGCAGGTTTATTTAGTCTTTGACAAAGACATTGGTTGGATATTTTTAAAGAAACTCTTTTGAAGCAGAAAATTGACTCAATGTAGATTTTTCACTCCGCTACACACATTAAACTACATTGATTTGGGTGATGGAAAGAGGCAGAAAGAAATGGAAAGGTGTGGGAGAAGAGGCCAATAAGGTTATAAATTTCAAATTACAAAGAGACAAGAGAATATTACCAACCCTTTATTGTCAGAGAAATGGAGTTTTACTCATGCCCTTGAAAGCCAAGGGTGGGGTTGCCAGTGAATGCCAAGAGAAATTCTCCTCCAAATGGTGGTGAATGGTTCTAGATAAGACATGAGAGTGGTATGAAGGTGGCTGCAGCCCCAACCAATCCAGTAAGGAAAACACACACACACACACACCCAGACTCTATAGTTAAACCGACCTGACTTCAAATCCCAGCTCACTCACTTACTAACCATGATCTTAGGCAAATCATTTAACCTCTCAGTAAGTTAGTATCCTCATCGGTTAGTATCTTGGGAAGATAATGATAGACTTCTGAAGGTTATTCTTGGGTATAAATAAGACAATTCCTGTAAGTGCTCAGAGGGCAATGTAGTAAGTACTAGTTCAATGTTATGATTGCATTAGTTTCCTAGGACTGCTCTATCAAAGCACTACAAACTGGGTGACTTAGAACAACAAAATGTATTATCTCACAGTTTTAGAGGCTAGAAGTCTTAAATCGAGGTGTTGGAGGGGCTATATCCCTGTGAAACCTCTAGAGAAAGGATCTTTCCTCTTCTAGTTTCTAGAAGCCCCAGACATTCTTTGGCTTATGTCAGCATCAACCCTGTTTTTACACAGCATTTTCCCTGTGTCTCTTCACAGAGTCTATCATCTGGGCATCTTTGTTTCTGTGTCCCAATTTCCCCTTTTTATAAGGACACCAGTCCTATGGGATTAGGGCCTTCCCTAATGACCTTATTTTAAATTGATTACCTCTATAAAGACCCTATTTCCAAATAAGGTCATACCCTAAGATACTGGAGGTTAGGATTTCAACATATCTTTTTTTTTTTTTTTCTTTTTTTACTTCAGCTCAGCAATCTTTATTCCTGGGTTCAGTCCCATCAACATATCTTTTTGAGAAGACAATCTGTAACAATTATTTACTAAGCTATTTTGCTAGAGATATTTTGCAAGAGATAAGTTAGTAAAGTACTTTAAAATTGTAGAATACCCTACTCTAGTGATTTGTTTTCTGTTTCTTTTTCTTTTTAAAGTAAGGAATTACTGGGTTGTTTTTTTTTTTTCATATAGTGACTTCAGTATAAAGTAGTGAGTTTCCTGCTCTTAGCTGAATCTGAAATGGCTGGGTGTTGACTTCTCTGCTATCCGTGGTTTGCAGGCCTTGAGGAAAGGAAAATTGCCACAGACTATGCAGACAGGCCTGCAAAAGTATATTCTACAGAAAAAGAGCGTGTACCTCTATTCTGAACCATTTGTTACTCATATAATAACCTCAATTATGTTCATCACACTGGAAGAGAATTGCTCTTCAGTGGAATTTAAATGAGTATAAATTTCATACTTATTAATCAAATTGAATTATTTTCGACCAATTTCTTTTGTTTTCTCCTTCAATGTTTTTAGTGAGTAATATGGACTTTTTGTTGTGCAGTTTTCTCTGCCATAACCCTCATTCTAAGCCCATTCTCATCAAGAAAACAATACCCAAATACTATATATTCATCTCTACTTCTTCATATGCTTTACTAAATGATATATATTTTTACTCAAAGCACCAACATGCTATGAAGTTTTGATCTCCTAACACTGCAGTCGTAGGTACACCTATAAAAGCCTTCAAATTAAGTAACATGAGAAATAAAAATTGGAATATTTGAGGACAAAATGCAGATCAGTAGAACACATAGTGCCTTTATTTATTTGTTTATTTTAGGATTTATTTATTTATTTGAGAGAGAGAGCGCACATGCGTCGAGGGACAAAGAGAGAATCCCCACCACACTCTCTGCTGAGCAAGGAGCCCAACAACACAGGGCTTGATCTCAAGACACTGAGAGCATGACCTGAGCTGAAATCAAGAGTCAGACACTTAACCAGCTGAGCCACCCGGGTGCCCCAACACCTTTATTTTTTATTCTGGGCTGTACTAATCCACATTCATTCAAATGTATCAATGACTTCCTCTAAAAGAACATGTAGCAGAGGAAAAAAGTTTCATACACTAGCATGAAGAGAAGAATCAAATAGAGGCAAGAGATTAGTTAACTATTTTACAATTTAACAAGATGAAATTTCAGGCACCAAATTTCTTTTGCCCTCTAAAAAGTACTAGTCAAATGTAAATTCTTGATAGTACCCCCCGCACCAAAAAGAGGAATCCAAGTGTAAACCTACCTCTATTTGTACCATGCAAGTGATCATGAAAATGAAATTACCAATCAAAACTTCACAGAGCAAATCACATTTTCCCTTTGATTCCAGCAAATAATTCAGAGATTATTTGTTTTCATTTTTAACTTGTCTTCAGCAGTAGTCAATGCTCATTATAACTATGGTTTGTGTTTACCTCAGTTTTCTCAAGTAGTTAGATGAAAACAGTACTATACTCATTAGGGATACATCTGGCCGCAACTGAGGGCCTGCAGTCCTTGCTCCCGGGCACAGTAATGGATCAAGGCCACAAGATGGCACTATAAGCAATGGGCTATTGGCGTTTATTTTCATCAGCATCTACTCTAAAAACTGATCCAATCTAAGTGGCTTTCAAGTAAACCGAAAAACTCTGAGACTGCAGTGCAGAATGAAGATGAGGAAAGATTACATAACTGGAAAGAAAGTAGCTATAGTGATTACATAGAAAACACACTCCAGGTCTTCCACTACACCTAAAAAGCCACTTTAAAGACTCCTACTATTTACCGTAATGAAATAGCTACTTGAAAAATGAAACGTAAATTCATGAAGGTTTTATTATTTGATGGGCTAAAGAAAACTTTTTCATCCGTTCTAAGTTCCTTAGTCTTTCTTATTTTTAAATACATGGCACCAGTGAATTTATAGTTGAAGTGCAAGACAGACCAAAAACTAAGAATTGCTAGTTCACCAGATATAACCATAACATAAACAAGTTTAGTCATCAAGTCTGTGTAATCTGATTGTTTCAGTCAACTAAGCAAGGCAACTGACATTGACAGCTTAGAAAAGTGACCTTCCAGATAAAATATTCTGAAGCCGATGAAGGACTCTTAATCAGAAGTGCATGACAAAGCCAACTCCCAAAGTAGCATCAATTAGTGAAACAAATTAGCAACATACCTTCTCTTTAATACACTGGTACTCATATTTCTTTCTTAGAAATTCTTTTACTTAACAGCTATTCAATTGTTGCAGGGCTCAGGAAAAAAAGTCGTTTTTATAAAAATTTGAAATGTGCCAATCACTAGAAAAGAGCTACTATAATTTGAGAGTGCATTAATGCTATGCTGATTTTAGACTGGGGCGAATGGAAGAGTAAAAATGATGCAGAGCAAAAACGCATGAAATTGCTTGCTAATATAAAAAGATTATAACAGTAGGGCAAATGAAAAGTTAGACTGTCCATATATAAAAATCTGGAATTAATAATTTTTTTGTGAAATCAATAGCATATTGCTGCACGTATGTAGGAATGACATGCACAATTTTTTAAATTTGGATATAATTAAGTTATAACATTATATTAGTTTTAGTGAGTAATATGGACACAAGAGTTCTGGGAACTAAAGGGTAGAAAGGGAAATAGCTCCTCTCACTCTTACTCTAATGATTCACTAGCAGAAATTTTGCTCCATCTCCACAACTCTGGGCTTTGTTGGTCTAAAGATCTTTGTCCCCGAGGGAGAAATGCTTTCATCAGGGAATAGAGAAATGGTTTCATTATGTTAGAAGTTGAACATGTCACTTTTCTATCTTGGACTTTCTATGTAGAGAAAAAAAAGCAAAAAAATTGGGTTTTTCTCTACTGCTAAAGTGACTGATCATGACTATCAAGGGAAATTGGGCTCTGGCTACACAAGGTGGCTAAAGTGAATGTCTGGAATTCAGGAGATTCCTTGTATAGCCCCTTAGTACTTCCATTCTATGATAAAAATTATGAAAAAATATAGCAACTTATAATACAAACAAGACTGCTTACAGCCCAGGCCCATCTCCCCTTTAATTTCCCTACCAAATAAGATATATTAATATGATTTAACCCTATATATCATTTTATCAATTTGAAGTACAAGATACCAAAACCAATCAGAAGACCCTGAGATCATGACCTGAGCCGAAGGCAGACGCTTAACGGACTGAGCCACCCAGGTGCTCCATTACATGTACACTTCTAATTGAGCCAAAGCAAACCCAGAAAGAAAGCAAATCAAGGCTATACCTGTGTCTCCTTCAAGCATTTTAAAATCATGGAGTTTTATTCTTAATGCTTTTATTGTTGATTCTACATTATTTGCACCTACTTATATGTTTCAGTCCCCAATTAAATCAAAAGTTCCTTGGCCTTAGTAATCTATCCAATTCTTAAGTCTCCAAAATCATCATCATAATAATATAATAAAGCCTACCACTTATTACGTTCTTATTAGACACTAGGCATTGTAATAAGTAGATATCCTTTCACATAAACCTTGCCCCAAAATCCCTAAGATTAGTACTCATACTTTCCCTGTTTATAAAGAGGAAACAAAGGTATAAGTTAATTTGCCAAGTTTACACAACTACTGAGTCGAAGAGCCAAGCTTTGAATCCAAGAAAGTTGATGCCAGAGCTCTGGCTTGCCTTGTAGAGCAGAGGGAGAGGCGTGGATGTTGGCAAGTATGTTGACTGAGGTCTACCTGGCTCCAAAGGTGCCTGGCTTTACGGTCTTGGCACATTACTTAGGCATTCTGTGTCCTAATTTGGTTGTTATTATACCATCCTGCAGTTCATAAAGTAGAAATTCAAAAACTCTTACTAAGAGCCTTCCAACTTCTCTCAGGTACCTCCAAACTGCACAAATAAGCCAGTTCTGTGAAACACACTCTAGTTGCTCTGATAAACTAATAAGTGTACTGGCATTTGATAAGCTGAAATTAAGTGCATATTTTATTTTCAGGAGCTGTCCTCCATGGCTTCTGATACGGGACACTGTGCTTTGCCTACTAGCAATTCAGGTTATGGTAGTTCAAGCAGTGCTTTCTTCAACAAATCAACATGTCAAGCAGGGTTGGCAACTGAAATGAATAGTGTAGATGAATAGTAAGGGTTTTTGGGAAAATATATCACTTAGAGTATTGAATTTTAACATTACTAAACCTTATTAATGGATTGCCACACTTTGTTCCCAAACCAGTTTATGTTACATGGCTAAGAAGAGAGAAGGGAGTTGAGAGTGTATTTGGTGGTAATTGACTTGACTTCCCCCTTCCCTGAATGTCTCAACTTGGAAGATGCCACAGACATATCTATGGCATGCTGCAAAATTGTGGCCAGGAAACCCATACTCCTGCATCTACCTGCTCGCATTAGCTGTGTTTGCTTACCATGTGACAGCTCTATTTGTTCCCAAACCTGTCTGTGTCAGTTGCACTTACTGTTAAGTTCAAATATGCTTTTTATAACGTAAGCCAAAAAAAAAATAATAATAATTATTATTTTATTTTTTCTAGGAAAATTAAGTTAAAAGCCAAAGAGTTTGATAAAATTGTGTCATTGATAAGAGCTCCAAGTTAAATGTGGGTAAAATAGCTGTAAAAAATTGGAAAAGAATCATAAAAGCCTATAAGGATTCTCGATTTCTTTAGGTTTTTTTTTATAAGTTCCTCTTACCTCCTGCTCCATTTTAAATCAAACTAAGTGGTCAATCATAGATAGCGTGTTATGGGTGTTGTTTAAATAAGGAAAACAAAGTGTTCCTCTAGATTGTGGATCCACGAAGGAAACACGTACCCAACAAGATAAGATTACCCAATGAATGTTCATTAACATTTTAAATTAAAACAAAATGTTTAAGAGGCATATGATTATTTCAGTGAATTTGGGGCTTAACTAATCAATTACCAGTCCTGACCATATCAGATAAGAAGCCTTCTTATATATGATTGTGATCCTATTTTTTATCTTATCTAGTATAGTCATATCTTTCAGATTTTACAGAATATACAATAATTTTAAATTAACACTGATTTTACTGAAAGAACTGTAGTTTGATAACTGATTTAAATCTTGGGAATTAACATGTTAACTCTGAAAGCTGTTAAATACTTAGCATCCAATTTTTTTCAACAAACATTCCTAAAGCTATATCCTTCTGAGTATGTTCACAAACAAAGGGAGATTTACCCACTGATACCTGCATACATAGTAAAATCTCAAGGATTCCATGAAGACACTCTGTCCCCAAACTACACCTACACCAGTTTACAGATATCTACAGTGCTACAGTGCAGACTATTTTCTTTATTGCTTTCTGAGAGCAGCTTTTCCTACAGTCAGTACCGAGGACACAGAAGCCTCTAACCTTCATCGAGAAGAAGGAAAATGGCAAAGAACAAGGGCCTCAAAAAGTGTCAATTATATACTCCAAGTTTCCTCATGTTCCCTTATGCTTGATAAAATCAAGTATTTTCCCAAGTATTCCACTAACACAGAACAACTTGCAGAATCATTATTCTGAGGAACATACAGTAGTGAATTGTTTACTGTTTGGACCAAATTTTCCTTATCTCTAAGTGCAATGATACATTGCAAACTGGGTAGTCATATAAAACAGAGATGCTATATACAAAGGTGTCTAACACAGTGAACCGCTCTGTAACTGTTAGTTTCACATCCCTGCATGAGCTATTTTTTCTCATCAGAAATAAATAGATGTTTTATTTGACTGCTAGATGAATAGAAAATGGAGGGGAAAAGAAAGAAGATAGACTATTATCTCTAGAATTATTTTGTTTGGAAATAAATATTCTATGTGTAACTATTGCATTAAAAAGATAAGGTCTACTTTCTTCTTCTAGAACTTTAGAAGAACTTTCTCTGTTGTATTTTAATTTTTTTAAAAAGATTTTATTTATTTATTTGACACAGAGAGAGATTACAAGTAGGCAGAGAGGCAGGCAGAGAGACAGGGAGAGGAGGAAGCAGGCTCCCTGCTGAGCAGAGAGCCCGATGCAGGCCTCGATCCCAGGACCCTGAGATCATGACCTGAGCCGAAAGCAGAGGCTTTAACCCACTGAGCCACCCAGGCGCCCTGTATTTTAATTTTTATCATTTATTATATGTTTTCATTTTTTGCTTAATACTTTGTGTTATTGCAAAAAGAATCAGGCAATACTCTTTTATTAGCTTTACAATCGCTCTAGAACATTCCCTCAGAGTAGTTAATGCTTTTTCCTCCATTGTTACAGTCCATCCATTAAAAGCTGAACAGCAGTGTAAAATTGGTCACTAGTGAGAAGAGTAAGTACAAACACAATTTCTAGTGAGTTAAACATGAGTGAGTTAAACAAGTCACTGGGTGCCACCACTGCCACACACCAGATCTTGTGAGACAACGTCTTCTCATCTCTTCTAAGTTTTGTGAGAATCTTAACTCTAAAGCTCTAATTAAAGCAAATCAGGTCTGGAGACACAAATAAAACATTGACTTTTAGCCTTCTCTGATTATCCCAGGAATTTGAGAATGGCACCTCTACCCAAACTGAGCCTTCAGGAGTCACCTCTCAATGCCTCCATGGATCTGCATGACCCTGAGGCTGGCACAAGTAAGAAACTCTTGGATCTACCCAGTGAAACTTCTCAGATACTAAGTAAAGAATGTAAGCTATTATCATCCACCTTGGAACTTCAGTGGTTTCCTTAAAGTTAACTTTCTGAGATGCCATCCACAAAATTTATCCATTCTATTATTGCTTTCTAAACCCTGTAGATTGAAAGCAAAGCCCCCTCTCTCTGGATTTCTAGACGAATGAGCTGGTCCAGCTTCCCGGGCATTCAACCCATGGAGTCAGAGAGCACCCCATGCTTAGAAGAGTCCTGAGCTTGGTTTAACGCTCCCTATTGTCACAGCCTTGGAATTCTTAATACGTCTTATTTTTTTATTTTGTTTTATTTTTAAAGATTTTATTTATTTATTTGGCAGAGAGAGAAAGAGACAGCGAGAGAGGAAACAAAGCAAGGGGGAGTGGAAGAGGGAGAAGCAGGCTTCCTGCCAAGCAGGGAGCCCGATGTGTGGCTCGATTCCAGGACCCTGGGATCATGACCTGAGCTGAAGGCAGATGCTTAACGACCGAGCCTCCCAGGCACCCATAAAAACTCTTAATACTTTTTAAACTAGGGGCTCTGCATTTTCACTCTGCACTGGGCCCTACAAATTCTATTGTTGGTCCTGCCACAGAGCCTGAACTGTCTAGGCCTATTCCCATGGGGGAGTCCAAGCTCTCTGCACGTCTGTGGCTCTGGGATTAAGACAAGAATTAGTGCTGGAAGTCAAAAGGGTAAGTCATGCTGAGGTTCACAGAGCGCAGCTGTGGAGAAAGCTATTCTTACAACAAACAAGAGGGCGAGAAATATATTGAAGTTAGAGTCTCTGAAATCTTCTTGAGGTCTTCAGTAGCCCCGTTATTTTTCCCTTGCTCAAAACTAACCAAAGTCTTCCAGATACACTCAGGATAGTGTGTTCTCTATACATAAAAATGCATCACTTCTGCTTGCAAATTTTCAGTATGATAGAGAGGACAGTGAAATAAGCTTGCCTGCTGAACTTTGGTGAGCTCAGAGTCTGATTCAGTTGTTTTGTGCAACATGCTATTAAGTGGTCCTCAGCATCCATCAGACAGTCTAAAGCAATCAATAGCCTTAGGGCCTCTATTACATCAGAAAATACAGAAGAAGGACAATACGAGCAATTCACTTTGCTTCAAGGAAGATACGCCACAGTACACTACAGATGCGGAATCCTGTTTCCGAAAGAAGTATCAATCCTGGATGTGGTTATGAGAAAAAGCTACTAGTCGTAGAACAGAATGAACGAAGTTCAGAGGAATACTCTGGTCAGGGCGAAATCTTCCTATCACACCCCAAGGCGAGCTATAAATAAGAAAGGAAATGAAAGTTCCTTTCCTCTGTAAAACAGAGGATTTTTTTTCCTGTGTATTCCTTCATGCACAAATCAGGAATTTCTGCCATTTACACGATGGGGAAATGGATCCACTAACTGATCCACTAGGGCCAAAGTCCTAATAGTAATACTTACGCATTAACAGGGTTCATTATGTTGACGAATTTCCCCACCTCAAAAGAGCAGCTTTCCTGTTAGGCAGATCACACAATGTTTTATCTCCTTCAATAGTGTTATTTGTCCTGTGCATTTTTAGTCACTGATCCCAGTCTGAAATTCCTTCAACCTGAGACCTACAAGCATCTATCTCAATACTAGGAGTCACTAGAATATTCCAGCCCCACCCCATGCCAGAAAGATGGTGTATCGATGACACTTTCTGGTCAAGACTGAATGTAGTCAGAAATTACCATCACATCCAAGCAGCTTGCGGCCCTTATGTTACCCAAAAGCTGTAAGAAAAAAAGAGCCCTAGAGAAATTCCAGCTCATTGCCTCATCCGACAATGAGACTTCTATTCATACCCCAGTATTTCCCATCAATTATCTTAAATCCTTTATGGAACAAGATGGAGAAGGAGGGAGGGAGGAGAGGGAGAGAGAGAGAGAAAATGTCAACTGTGTGACAGTTTGATCCAACCTAAAACATATACTACTACAGTTTCAGCTTTGAAAATTTATGTTTATATATTACGTTTATAAGCAAAACAGACATTCTTTCTCTGGTGAACTTCATTCCAGCACCAGTGGAGATAGATGAAGATGGGGGTATCTTAACCTAGTACAAACTATGTATGGTTAGTAACCATATACTCACTTCAGAAGGAAACATGAATTATTCCAATCAAATAACAGTTAATGAGAATTCATTTGTGTCTTGAGTTTTCTGAATCTCAGATGTTGCAATTCCACCTTTAGAGTCATAGTGACACCTTTGTCTTTTAAATCATGTGGTTGATCAACAACACAACTTATGGTTTTTTTTTTTAAAGATTTTTTATTTATTCATTTGACACAGAGAGATTACAAATAGGCAGAGAGAGAGGAGAGAGGAGGAAGCAGGCTCCCTGCTGAGCAGAGAGCCCGATGTGGGCCTCGATCCCAGGACCCTGGGATCATGACCTGAGCCGAAGGCAGTGGCTTTAACCCACTGAGCCACCCAGGTGCCCCAACTTATGGTTTTTATGCAGAGATTTAGAGTAGTGATTTTTCAGAGCTGTAAGTTTCTGACAAAATAGTTTGAAAAAATATTTAGAATATAATATAGCTTTACATTTGGAAATGAAAATATATGTATTGTTTCCTTTAAACAAACTGTAGAAAGGGTCATCCAGTAATATCTTCTTGGTCGGTCAAGACAGGACTCTTGTAATTGTTATGAAGGCATGAGTTTTTAAATGCTGCAAAACATCTACCTAAAAGAAAAGCATTATCTTCTTCCTGTAAGTTTCCTGAGTTTCCTTTTCAATTGAGTAGGTATTAGAGATGTGGGAGAAGGACATTTGGGCCATAATAAAATCTCTTATTGTCAACTTCAGACTGCACAGGAGACCCTAATTAAATTTCTAACTCTTCTGTAAATAACACATTACACTTAGAGTAAAACTTATTTTTAATAATGCTTTTGGGGGAATATCTGATAGCCCTTTGGAGCCTTCCCATTTATAAAAGACTAAACAATATTTTACTGCTTTTTCCCTAAATTTAAAATAATATGCCCAAATAATCTTAATAAAAATAGTAGAGTTAGAACTAATACAAAGGGAAGCCTGCCTGGCTCAGTTGGTAGAGTGCTCAACTCCTGATCTCAGGGTTGTGAGTTTGAGCATCACACTGGGTGTAGAGATTACTTAAAAATAAAATCTTTAGGGGTGCCTGGGTGGCTCAGTCGTTAAGCGTCTGCCTTCGGCTCAGGTCATGATCACAGAGTCCTGGGATCGAGCACCGCATCGGGCTCTCTGCTCGGCAGAAAACGTGCTTCTCTCTCTCCCACTCCCCCTGCTTGTGTTCCCCTTTCGCTATGTCTCTCTCTGTCAAATAAATAAATAAAATCTTAAAATAAATAAATAAATAAATAAAATCTTTTTAAAAAATAGTATGAAAAAGCTATAGATCAATCCCATTTATCAAGTGGCAACAGAACCCAGCAATATATTAAAACAAAAATACACCACCAAACAAGATTCATTCCAGAAATAAAGGCAACACAAACCCAAAGTTTAAAAGTTTCCAAACAGTATATAAACTAATAAAGTGGAAAGTAAAAATTGCTCAGAATTGGGATGGGGGCTAAAGATAGAACAAGATTCCAGGGTGTCTTACAGTTTTAATTCTGACAAAATGCCTGCATCAAAAATGCTTGAAACACAATGTTTTATGTAGTGAGATGAAAAAGAGAAGCTACTAAAATATTCCTACCACTCATACTACTTGTCTTTCCAATAAACCTGTGCTTCCTACTTACTCAAAATTCATTTTCACCAGTATTTTCTATTTCTTATAGTTTTTAAGAGTACATTCCATATAGTTTTACTCCAGAGGTTCATTTCCTCTTAAATACATTGTGTTAACTATCAAAAATCAATGATCACAGTAGAGTTAAATAGTTGTAGCCCCCTTTTAAGGTTCTTAAGCCAAGCAGACTGCTGACTTGCATACCAATTTTTTGAAGATTCCTCAGTTCGACATAATATAACATTGCTCTATCCAAATATCAGCTTAAGAGTGCCAAAACCATGCCAGTCTAGAATCTCACCTAAGTATTTTGACGTGATTCCAGCATGACTGAGATTGTCAAAGAACATGACAATATGTACTTTACTTCAATATTGGCGGGAAAACAGAGATTCTTTTGTTTTTTTAATCTCCCCCCCTTTTTTTTCATTCTCAGCTCTTAGAGCTGAAATATATAGATGATTTTCCACAAATCCTTTTCACTAAGGAAGCAGAAACACTGTAGACTCCTACATCTGTGAGAAGACAGACAAAGAGCACTTGGGAGACATTACACCACTGACACACTAATTGCTTCCAGGGACATTCTTTAATCAGGATTTTCCTACCCATAAAATGAGGTTCCCCATGTGGTGTTGCTCACCAAAGTACCAGACTTGAATGGGACCACCACTGTGGTCTGACCTTCTGTCCACTGGCAGCCAAACATGAACATGGCACAGAGTAAAGCCCAGGATTATTGCAGTTTGAAGATACAGATTCAACTCTTAGCTCTGTCATTTTCTAACTGTGTAACGCGGGGCAAATAATTTGAAATCGCTGCACTTTTCTCTCTCTCTCTCTCTTTTTTAAGTTGTAAAGTGAAAGTTTGAAGAAAATAATTCCTCAAATATCTTTGTTTTCTATGATTTTCACGCATTCAGAGCAGATGGTTCTTAATTTTCTATGAGGATTTATCAGATAAGAGACAAGATTCTTATGTTGCCTTTATCTCTTTAACAACTCATTGTTCATCATACATGCAGAAGTGTGATTTCATTGTTATGATCTTCCATTTCCTGCTGATTAGTTAGCTGTACACTGCGGCATAGTAAATGGCATAATTTCTACAATTAACCCAATGGGTACTCTTTACTCTGAGCTCTCCTCTTTCTGAGTAGTGGGAATAGTCAATGCACTGTTTACAAAAAATGACAAGCCAGGCAGAAGGAGAAGAAAGAACACTGACGTCCCAGTTCCACTATTAATTTCTTGCTAGATGAGACAGACTGCAGTTACCTCATCTGTAATAAAACATTTAACAACAGTCTTACATATATCATAAGAATATTGACAGAATCATATGGGTTAAATATGTGTGAAGATTAAAGCCTCTGCAAATGCAAATTCTGCTGTATGATGATTGATGCTGCCAATTCTAAGATAGTAAATGGAATGAACTGGCATGTATCCTGCCATCTTCCAGTTGACTGTCTTGCTAAATATAGCACCAGACCACAGGTCTATCTATTGGACAAGCTCCCTGCCTTTGGTGCCCCAAACAAGTTCAGTACAAACATTTTACATCATTGAACCATGAAGAGCAGAGTATTTTTCCAAAGTATTTTTTCTGGGAATAATTGTGAAGGATCATCTTCCAGGTGAATGACTGTGACTCTGAAGTTCCAACACAAATAGAACTATGTTTCCTATACTGATCCTAGTGAAGATGTAATATCAAGGAGAATGACTTATTACTCTGTGCATGGCAGGGGGAACATTAACCCTTGCTTAAACCAATGATCTATGCATAATCTTCCCCCTGGCAACAATTTCAAGACAAGAAAGGAAGAAACAGTTTGTTTTCCGGTTTTCTTCTACTTAAGAAATCCATGCTGCAAACCAGAGGTTTGCCATAATTTATACAGTTTTGCTTTCAACTAGATGGGTCTTCAAAGCTAAAGCAACAGAAATTCCCATGACAACAAACCACAAGTATCAGAACCAAATCTTAAAATGGTGGTCATTCTGGATCTAGAATAAAATGAATTTACTGTCAGTCTTAGAGAGATAATAATTCCCATCACCTTATCTCATAAGTTACAAGAATAGTAACAGCAAACTCCCATTTATGTCTCATGACTATACAAATCATGACCATATCATGTCAAATTGCTAAGTTGAGGTTTTAAAATAAATCTAGAGCCAAACACAAAAAGGACCAATGGACGCTCACTTAAAGATTCATCTGATGATTGTGACTCTCTGTCTTCACGACAGGGGAGAATAATTCACAGCTTATTTTAAAGGCTCATTTTGGGTTTGGAAACAGAAAGTTGGACAAAATACCTAGAACAAATTTCAGTTACATTAAACCACAAACGCTATTGAGAACTCATGACAAACAAAACTGATGTCAGTATTTAAGGATTTGCAAGGCTAATTAGAAACACATTGATTTTTGTTTTATTTTTTTAAGAGACAGAAAGAAAACAGATATGGATAGGTTTGGGAAATGAAGTAAACCAAATAATCAAGCACTAAAGATGGAGTTAAGACTTCCCATATGCCATGGTGGACATAATTACTCAGTGCTACATAAAGACTAGGTGGCAGCTTTAAAGAAAAGGTATTGATTTCCCAGTCACTTATTATATGCTATAGAAAGCGATTCTTCCAAAACACCAAACACACTTTTGAGACAGACAAGCATGTTCCAGCCTTCTGATAGTGTCAATTAATTCTGAGGAATCATTTTAAATTCTCTCCAGTGAGAGAGTTTTGTTATTGCATTTAGTTTCATTTAAACCCCTTTTCAAGAACTGTGTCTAATAGACTTTCAGAGCATCTCTGGGCAGCTCTAACTTACATAACCTCATTTTTCAAAAGTGCTCATTACTTTCTCCCCCTCTTAACATGCTCTCACTGTGCTCAGGGCCTCCCCGAGGGAACTTTGCTGCCTGCTTTGGTAATATAGTAGTGCCTACCTTTGAGACTTTTTCTCATTTCTAAATGGAGTGTGCAGAATATGAAGGGGGGAACAATGCTCCTATTGGTGTTGATTGGCAATGGAATCAGAATCTGCCAGTGCAAATAGCCTATGATCATATCTACCCAGGATATTATCCAGGGCACATGTGGGAGAAATAAAAGGAAATAATGGAAAATGACAAAAAGAAATGGCTTCATTTCTACCTCTGATACAGAAAAAAAAAAGGAAAAAGTAAATATCCAAGTATATTTTTAAATCAATATATTATTTAAAATAAAAATTATGAAATATGCTACCAAGTCATCTTATATTCTACCTGAAATTCTCCAAGAATATAATATAGCTTCATTTTAACAGCCTACTCCATAATTCTGCTAATCAAAAAAACCAAGCCTCTAAGCTAGAGATAATTCAGTGGAACACCTCACTTCTCTGCTCAGTGAAATTGAACACTATTTGCAAATTCTGACTAGCAAAAAGCAAAAGAAAGCTACAGTTAAACTTATCCTCATCTCTTCATCCTCAAGTGTGAAAAAAATACATTAAAAACCATAAATGTAAAATGTTTTATTTGTCAGTGAAACATAAAAATGGACTAAAAGGAAAATATTAAATCATCTACTTAATAGTTCTTTGTATATAAAGCAATCATTATTCTTTAATAATTTCTAGCTCTTTAGCCTGTTAGTATTTTTATTTTTCTTATGGACATAAAACTCAAACTTGGTTACGGATATTTATAAAAGGTTAGAGTGTCTCCAGCAATGTAATTTAGAAATCATGTTTTACTCAGTCACACACTCTCCCTGAAATTTATTAAATATGCAGAATCTCACATTTTATTTAACCAACCATGCATGTACATCAGGAGTATTCATGAGTCTCCAAAGTGAAGATGACGTAATAGGAAAATAATGAACATCTGCCAAGCATTCCAACACGCCGTAAGAAGATGGACAGGGAGAGATAATGCCCAGATCTGTCATTTATGAACCCAGTGATCCTGGACACATTATAAAATCTCTCACATTTAGTTTTCCCCTCCATAAAATGAGGATGATAATAATTACCTACAGGGTTGTTGGGGATTAAATGAGATAATGTATGCAGAACACTTATCACAGAGTAGACAATAAATGGTTTTCTTTATTCTTGTTCTCTTTCTAAGAAAACAAACACTGAGAGATACTCTATGCTCTTTTATGTCTATAAGAGACTCTTAATCTCACAAAACAAACTGAGGGTTACTGGGGGGTGGGAGGGTAGGGATAGGGTGGATGGGTTATGGACATTGGGGAGGGTATGTGCTGTGGTGAGTGCTGTGAAAGGTGTAAGCCTGATGATTCACAGACCTGTACCCCTGGGGCAAATAATAAATTTTTTAAAAATTTTACTTTTTCTTTAGCAAAGATAATATGAAATTATGTGTGCCCATGGAGCAGAGCAGGTCTAATATACCACTGAGGAACAGACAGTTGTCCTATCAAGAATTCACCCTCCAGGGGCACCTGGGTGGCTCAGTGGGCTAAAGCCTCTGCCTTAGGCTCAGGTCATGATTTCAGAGTCCTGGGATTGAGCCCCAGCAGGGAGGCTGCTTCCTCCTCTCTCCCTGCCTGCCTCTCTGCCTACTGGTAATCTCTCTCTCTCTGTCAAATAAATAAATAAAATCTTAAAAAAAAAAAAAAAGGGAATTCACCCTCCAGGCATAATCAAAAAATATATTAACTTAGATCAGTGGTTAATTCATTCCTTGTGGAATGCATACACACACAAGATAAATCAAAGGAGTGGAAATAAAGGGAAATTAGAAATCAAAAGAACACAATTTTTAAAAATTGTACTGTTGAAGCTGGTAAAGTTTCAGTGAGTTGATATATGGCTATTGGCATCATAAAGTAACACCATTTTCCAGAGAGCAAAATAGGTCAAATTTATCATTAGCCAAAAAAATAAATGTTCCACCAATAACCACATGAAAGGATGTTCAACATCATCAGCTATCAGGATAAGGCAAATCAAAACCACTGTGAAATATCACTTCGTACCCACTTTGTACTTATCAAAAAAGATTGATAATAACAAGTATTGGCAAGGACGGGGAGAAATTAGAACACTCATACATTGCTGGTGGAAATATAAAATAGTGCAGCCATTTTGGAAAACAGTCTGGTAGTTCCCCAAAAGGTTAAAGCTTTTTAGAGTTACCATATGACCCAGCAATTCCAGTCCTAGGTACGTATCCAAGAAAAATCAAAATTGGTATGCAAATGTTCACAGCAGCATTATTCATAAGAGTCAAGAAGTAAAAGCAACACAAATGTCCATCAACTGAGTCATGGGTAAATAAAATGTGGTGTATCCACATAACAGAATATTACTCAGCCAACAAAAGAAATGAAGTAGCACAAGCTGCAACATGGATAAATCTTGAAAACATTATGCTAAGTGAAAGAAGCCTGTCACTGAGGACCACATATTGTATTATTTCATTTATACAAACTGCCCTAAATAGGCAAATCCATAAAGACAGAAAGTATATTGATGGTTGCCTAAATTTGAGAGGGGTGGGACAAATGAGAATGACTGTTCATTGGTATGGGGTTTCTTTTGGGGGATGAAAATGTTCTCAGATTGAGTGCAGTTATAGTTACACATCTCTACAAATATCCTAAAAACCACTGAATTGTAAGCTGTAAATAAATGAATTATATGGCATAGAATTATACCACAATATGGCTGCTGTAAAAATTAGTAATGTTCAATCTCCTTGACCCAGTAACCCTAAGCATCAGGTTGAACCATAGAAAATTACCAATATTTTTGATCTACAAAACAGCAGCTTAATATAGCTATCCTAAGATGGAATCCAAGGTTTATTTATAAAGAAGTTCATTTGTTATAATTTTATTAAAACATGATTTTTTTAATGATTTATTTATTTTAGAGAGAAAAAAAGCCCACATGTACAGGGGCAGGAGCAAAGGGAGAGGAAGAGAGAGAAACCTCAAGCAGACTCCCCACTGAGTGTGGAGCCCACAAGGGGTTTGATCCTAAGATTCTGAGATCAAGACCAAAGCTGAAATCAAGAGCAGGCCACTCAACCAACTGAGCCACCCAGGAGCCCAGAACATGATTTTGGAAAAAACCTAAATGCTGAGGGGAAAAAAATGATTAAATAAACTACTGTATAATTACATGGTAGAACATAATGTAAACATATAAATTACTTCCTTGAAGAAGTATTTAAAGTATGACAAAATACCAGTTATGCTACATGATGCAAATTTGGAAATTTATCTCCATTTATAGGCAAAAACAAATAAATATAAGGAAATACACGAAGAATATTAACAGAATTATTACTGAAAGTTAGGATTATGGGTGATTTTAGTTTTCCCTTTATTTTTGTACTTTGCAAATGTTCTATAATAGGCTTGTGTTACTCTTATAAAGTAATCTTTCATAAAAGGAAAGGAAAATAAAACAAGAAAGACCGAGATGTCTAATTCAAAGATAGCCAAATGTACTTGGAATTCTACTAAATTTCGCTTTTAATCAAAGAAGAATTTGACTTCAGTTCTCAAAATTCCTATTCAAGTATTTCAGCCTCTAAGGCAAAAAGAAGAAATCCTGCTGTTTTATTCAGACAATAACACTAAACTAGTTATTCAAAGACTAGTTTTAATCTGTCTTAATTTGAAAGCTTTGCTAACCAAGAATCCACAACACCCTGTTCTAGTTCTTTAGAAATAATTCTTCCTGCCAACAAGTGCTTTCTTATATCTGATATGCAATTGCATATCATCTTCCCTTGTCCAAGCCTTATATAAATCAGAGAGTTTATATGACAGTTTTTGTCATTCTGCACTTTCAGAAGTAACTTGACTAATAAGAGTATTTCATGTCCTGCCAGCTAGTAAAAGCCATAGATGTATTATCAGTCCCTGAAAATCAGAATGCCCTGAACTCCTCTCAGCCCCGACCTTTCCTTCCCAGATGCCCCAGAGTCCTGTCTGTGCGGCCATATATATCTACAGCCTGGCTGTGTCAGGTTTAAGGTCGTCAGGTCTTTAACATCCCCAGTTCAGATGATGTTGTTTGATACCATGATACCAGCGTGATCCTCATGAGAAGATGCAGCACAAAGATACTTGAGGTAAGCACAATAAAAAGACAACACTTTCTTGTACTTCAAGTTTAGTGCCTAAGGCAGCCTAGAGGGACACACACTTTACGTGAACACCTGGAGTTCAGAGGAAAACAGAAAGAGATTCAACTGAAGAGTCCATCACAATTTATCATAGTTATTTGAGAAGGAGCTTTGGATCAAATCTTGCTCACTAGTAAAAGATACTATTTTATTGTGAGCCCTTTTGACATTACCTAGCCTTAATAAAGCACACTCATATAAGTAGAAGCTACAGAAAAAAATTGTTGAATTATCTATTTTATAAAAATTATACATACTGGGAACTGTGCCTCAAACATAGTGTCTATTAAGTAGAAACTCAATCAGTAGCGAGTAAGTGAATGGTTCCTCCGCACAATGGAACACTATTCGGCTGCTAAAAATAATGTTCGTATCGATGATCACTCCAAATCCTCTCCATTCTGCATTGGAACGGTTATTACCATGTAATTATTTAGTTCATTTATTTCATGTTCCTGGTATTTCATGTTCTTGCTAAATGCAAACTACCCTCCGAGGTTTTGCAAAGTACACGGAAAGAGATAGAAAGAAGGATGCTGCATCGAAGCACTTGTCATTTCCTTGGTAACTCTTAGAAATAGAAAAAAGAGAAACTAAGAAAGCAGGAAATTACAAATGCCAGCATTATCAGCCATCTGATGGCATCAGAATTTCTGCAAGGGGCCTGCAAACTTACATGCATACCAAGCGTTATTTGCGTCTGAAATAAAAAATGCACCCTGTAAGTACCGCCCTTCATTTTGTCAATTGTTGTTTTACTGATTTTTTTTTACTTCCTGATTATTATATATTTTCTAAATTGTTAGTCAAAATCCAACTGGAATCATTGGGGACATGTGAAAAAATATTGTACTATAAAATATTAGAACCACTAACGATAATCACTTTTGGAACAGTGTCTCCTTACAACTGAGATGTCAGGCTTAGACTTAAACCTTAGAAAAGGATAAAGAAGAGACTTTTGTGCAGTTAGATCTGAATATAAGTCAAGCGCAAGACCAAATTTGGGACAGAGTGACTGTTTTTTGTTGAATGTGAACCCCTAAGATGGTCCCAACAGGTAGACCTGCCTTCTTACCCTGAAGTTAGACTGCCTACGGAAGAGGCAGAGAATAGAGCTAAAAGTCCACAACAGTAACCTGAATTCTGACAGGGACTGTGTTGGTAATGGTTTTCCTATAGATCTTGTTTGTTTCTGAACCCCTCTGTCAAATATAGTCCAGGGAATACACAGAATATGAACAAATGAGTCTCTGAAGCTCTTGCCGTCTCACAGTGATCATATGGGACCTGGGTAATATCTCTTAAAAGGAAAATAGTGCAGTGACTAACCAATTTAAATGTAAATAAAGTATTGAAATCAACGAGTTAGGAGATTTCATCCAGATTTTTCTAGGACTGAATTTTATTGATCAAGTATAACTTGAATCAAGAGCCATCTGCCAGGACTTCTAAAACTTTTTTGCTAAACACTGATGATGATGACAATGATGATGACGACGATTAGAGAGAGGGGGAGAGAGAGATCGTGGGGGGAAGGGTAGAGGGAGATGGAGAGACAGAATCTCAGACTCCACACTGAACGCAAGCCTGACACAGCGCTCAATTTCACAACCCTAAGATCATGACCTAAGCCAAAGTCAGACACTTAACTGACTGAGCCACCCAAGCGCCCCTATACACTGATTTTTAATTATAATTTCATTGCCACATGATCCTAACTTAACTGGAATATAGGTAGAAAAGGGGTAAAATGAGATAAGAACACAAAGGCCACTTCTTACAATTAGTTAATTCACAGCTCAATTAGTATTTGAGTATAGACAATAGGGCATTAATAGAAAGCATATGAACTTGCCTGGCAGAATTGCAATACTATTAGCCATGTACACAAGAGATTCTTCTTTCTTTTTTTTTTTTTAAAGATTTTATTTATTTATTTGACAGAGAGAGATTACAAGTAGGCAGAGAGAGGAGGAAGCAGGCTCCCCGCCGAGCAGGGAGCCCGATGCGGGCCTCGATCCCAGGACCCTGAGATCATGACCTGAGCCGAAAGCAGAGGCTTTAACCCACTGAGCCACCCAGGCGCCCCACAAGAGATTTTTCAAAATGTACCTGTGTATAGAAACTAACTCTTCAGAAGATGACAGGAAAAAACCAGTCCGTCTTGCTTCCATTATGCTGATTTTATTAAACTGACTAGTTGTTTGGGGTTTGGCTGTTATAGCAGAACTAAAGCTTGCCTCCACATCTAAAGACTTTCCAAAAAAAAGAAAAAAAAATCAATCCTATGCCAAATTCCATGCAAGTCACACATCTGTGAACTGCACTCAGTCTTCTGGGACCCCCCAATTTGTCACCCCTATCAGCAAGACAGATTCAATTTCCCGCCTCCTCACCAAAATGAATTTTAATACCTTTTGCACCCTTGACATCTCACCAGGATCCTAAACATTAACTTTGCACAATCAGGAACAGCTTAAAAATGTAAAACCAAGAGCTTATCAAATCCTTCCCATTTCTCAGCTGCAAGTCTCAGGCCTGCTGTAAATAACAAAACTCCAGCTTCCGCAAGTCTCATTAGCTTCATCCATGCACCATCCTCAATACCAACTGGCAGGGCAGCGTCACCCATAACAAATTCCTGGAATGTGGCCAGTCCCAGGAAGCCAAGCTCATCTGGCTGCATCCCAGCTCTGCAGGCTGTCTGAACATGCCGGCACAAAGGAGAGCAGCAGGGTAGCTGAACATTCTGAATGACGAGCTGGAGACAGGTGACCAGACACCAAAGACACCCTGTAGAGATTAGCTGAAGAACTTCAAGCCACAACTGTTTATATGTCAGCTGTTGGAAAGTGAATGCAATGGACGTAGTCTTTATGCAACACTGCAATAAGAAATGGCTCCTTTGGGGACCAGGTATGGGCAACCTGGGAAGAGCAGGTAAGAGCCCATGTTCATTTCCATAGTCCAGGTTTCATCTGGTCTGCCCCTACACCTTGAGAGATCACCAGTGTTTGCTCCCATTCAGGTCTCATTTTATTCTGCAAAATAATGCCTCTCTTTACTCACCCAAAAATAACAAAGTGATAAATTAATTGGATGCAAGGAGCATAGTCATACCACCTAAATCAGCTAGCTTATATGCATCACTGAAGAACAGAGACATTTGCTAGAAACCCGTGGAGTGAACCAGGGAATTCCAATCATCTCCTTTGTATGATCTGCCTTTGGGTGAACTTCCAATGTGAATTACAGAACTAGTAATTTGTCAGTATGTAATTTAAATTATTAATATGTCCCTATGGTAGACTGTTATTTCATACAAAACTCTAACCACTGCTGGTAAAATTACTGCTATTATGCAAGAACTTTAAAGAGTAGGATGATTTTAAAGTCATTAAAAGTGAAGTCTTTAGGCAGGGTCTGGATAACTGTCAGGTAAAGATTCCTGCATTGGATGAGGGCAGGGTTGGTGGGAAATTATCTTGATGACCTTTCCAGGCTTTTCCATCAACTTTATGTGATATGGCACAGCCACTGAAATATAGGCATAGAGTTTTCAAGAAACACNCTTTCCAGGCTTTTCCATCAACTTTATGTGATATGGCACAGCCACTGAAATATAGGCATAGAGTTTTCAAGAAACACAATATGAGGGCGCCTGGGTGGCTCAGTGGGTTAAAGCCTCTGCTTTCAGCTCAGGTCATGATCTCAGGGTCCTGGGATCGAGACCCGCATCGGGCTCCCTGCTCAGCGGGGAGCCTGCTTCCTCCTCTCTCTGCCTGCCTCTCTGCCTACTTGTAATCTCTCTCTCTGTCAAATAAATAAATAAGATCTTTAAAGAAAAAAAAAGAAAAGAAACACAATATGATCCTATGCACAATTATGTTAAATATATTAATAGCCCAGAAACGNCTGCCTACTTGTAATCTCTCTCTCTGTCAAATAAATAAATAAGATCTTTAAAGAAAAAAAAAAAGAAAAGAAACACAATATGATCCTATGCACAATTATGTTAAATATATAAATAGCCCAGAAACTAATATACCACATTTAATTTTTAATTTATCCCAGACAAATAATTTACTGATTCTCATATTGCAAAATGTGTGGAATTACACCAAACACAATACAGCTGATACTCTCCAGAAGCTGACATTTTAAGATATCAGGACATACAAATTATATTACACTAAATGTGCAATTAATTTCCCACTACCCGTACAAACGGTGACATAGCAGTTACATGTATAAAGTAAAATAACAAATAATGTTCAAATTATTTTAATTTTACTTTGAAATGGGTGACAAGATTTCATGAAGTTCATTTACTGGTAAGTGCTACCTTAAGCATTTTACATCTCTATCTATTTTATCCCTCACCACAATGCTATTACAGAGGTTCTGAGGCTAAGAAAAATTGAGCGACTTACTCAAGATCACTCAGCTAATAAGCAGTAGGGAAAGACTTGAACCTGCTTCGGAGACTATCTGATTTGGAGCCCCCTACCTAGCACTGAGCAGGGGCTTCCCAGTTCCCTTGCTTCCTTACTTGCAGGCCACACCGAAACTTCTGTTGTTTAAGTTAATACTGGTGAGAGTAGGAGGAGGTTGTCTGAAGCCGCCTGGCAGACTGAAGAAAACTAATTTGAGTTTTAAAATGGGGACTGAACAAAGTTGGCAGAGCTCTGCAAAAAAGAGGCATAGGCAAGCTACTACTATTGTAAATAGGTTCAGTATTCCCGAAAGCTATCTGTGTCTTGGAATGAGAGCTATAAAACTTTTCTTGCCCTTTGACTCAGTAATTTCAGTCTTTGGAATAAACCCCAAGGAAATAACACAAAAGAAAAAGGTAATTTGTTCAAGATGTTCATTCAGGGGCTATTTTGAATTAGCAAAAAACTGGAAATAACCCAAATTTTGAGTAATAGGAAAATGACTAAGCAAACGAGGCTATGAAGAAAAAGAAAAAAAAACCTTCATAATCTCTAATAATGGCAAATGTAGACTACATTCACATGTGAACATATATGTAAGAAATGACTCTAAAAAGTAGAATATAAGTTAGTATAAGCATCGTCTTATGCCGAGACTTTTCTTTTTCACTCATGCCAAGTAAAATATTCTGCACATTAGCAATCATACAAGAGAAATGTGAATTTAAAAAGACACATTTGCCTCATTTCATTGTTTTAACTCCAATGGTGGAACTGGTATATAGGCTGTCCTTACTAAAAACTTAAAGACCACTTATATAGAGCTAGTTTTTAAACCGAGACTAGACTGCATCTCGCAGGTATTAATGTGCTGTTGGTGAGAGCTAATTTTTTATGAGGACTTACTATGTGCTGGGAGCTCTTCCAAGTTCTCCCTCTGTATTCTTTCGTATAATCCCCCTATAGCTCAAGAGGTAAGTATTATTATTAACATCTCTCTTCCAAGAGGAGGAAATTGGAGCACAGAACAGCTAAGCAACTTCCCCAAGGCCACACAGACTATGGCAGAGATGGAATTTCAACCAGGATAGACTGTTGCTATGAACCATGTGCAGCCATTATGCCACAATGTCTTCTCTTATTTGAAAGAAGTTTCTAGATCTTGTTCTTTCCCATTAATCATTTCTAGATTTTGTTTTCTGCTTTTCTTATTCACCACTCCTGTTTTGTTTATAATATATAGAATCCTTGCAGGAAAGAACAATAACCAGATACAGAAGTTGAGGTTAAATACTCTCCGTCTAGTGTCACCTGCATGAACATAATCAGCTTGCCTGAACTGGTAAGACTTCATCCAAGAAGTAAGACTAGAGTAGAGTTTTTATATCAGGTGAGGGAATTGTAGAGGCTGAAAAATAAAATGCTATTGTGGGCACATGGGATAATTGCAAAGGAGGAAAATATAACACATGGAGGAAATGTGATACTCAAATGACGTTGAAACTAAGAAATAAGTTGCCTGAGGATAAGTGACAAATATAGAAGCACATTTAAATCTCTTGGGAAAATGATAATTTAAAAATAAAATTTATGGTTTATATTTACCTAGTGCCTTATATTTTACAAAGTATTTGTAATTTATGATCATAAGTAATTCTCATGCTGTAAATGGTGACTAGTATAGTTGACAGGGGAGAAAACAGAGAGTCAGAAGATTAAGTGCCTCACCCAAAGCAGGCTCATTTGTCCGTAGTGGGGCCGGACCTGCGTCCCAGCCCTCGTTCTCAGTAGAGCTAAAAACTGATGCTGTTCAAGACAAAGCCCAGTGTAGACCTTCCCTGTAAATCATTCAGAGCCCATGAAGCCCTAGGCCATAAGTATACATCCACTGAGAGAAGTCCAGAAAACAAATCTAACATAAGCACAGAGATGAGAAGTAAATATATAACAGGATCCTTTTAAATGAAGGAGGCAGAGTGAAGACGAGACTACCATCCATAAGCTAAACTGTTTGGGAGATGTCATGGGCAGGTAGTTGTATGTTTGGAAAAACACAAAACTCTAATCTTTTAATCTGAATCCTTATAAGAGGCACATTATTATAAGACTCTCGCGTTTGGTAAAAATAACATTTTTGCTTTATGGGTACCTTCCATGGAAGCATTTGCAGAGTGAATGAGGCAGCCTCCTTTGTATACATCCCTAAATGCCCTCACCTGACTCTGTCTTATGGAAGCCCAAGATTTCTTGTAAGATCAGAGAAAATGCTGCCTCTTCCCAGAGCTTCTTCAGGTTCTTCAAGTGAGAAACTTTCCCTTTCTGAGGCATTCATAGCATGTTCTAGGTCATCTTAATGATGATCTTGCCTTCTGCCTTGTTCAGCGCTGGATGGCATAACACACTTGGGATTTATCTTTGTGCTTCCTACAGCCCCAACACAAGTGTCTTCACACTATAGTTTTTCACTGAATTGGTAAGAAATTGTCTGAGGTCCTGTCAAGCTCTCTCCCTGTATTCTTTCATATAATCCCCCATAGCCTCATGAGATGCTTACTATTATACTTAGTATTATTATCGTTTCTCTTCCAAGAGGAGGAAATTGGAGCACAGAACAGCTAAGCAACTTGCCCAAGGTCACACAGGCTATGGGAAAGAAGGAATTTCAACCAGGATAGATTGTGGCTATGACCTATATGCAGCCATTATGCCACGTCTTTTCTTACTTGAAAGAAGTCTTTCTTTTAAGACTTATAAATTGCAAAGCTTTATAAACCTTTTCTGGGATTTGGGATATTCAAATTCAACTACAGATATGACCTCAGTAAAGGACTCTCTTCACTTAAAAGTCTTGTCTCCTTATAATCATATTTTACTCTGACCTTTTATACCAGAACATTGCGTTCATTTAACGCATTAGTAATTAGCACTAGCAAATAGCAAGCTCACATCCAGAAGGTTAAATTATAAAGTGTCTTTTTTAATCAAATAGGTGTATGGCAGTCATCAAACTTAAACTAATTTGAGATTTGCTTTTACACAAATTTCATAAATATTCCACCAGGTTTTATTCAATATGAAGGTAAGAGCTTCAAAGCCAGAAAGAACTCCAGCTTTTTGAAGAGTCTCTTCTTTAATATGAGCTGGTGAGTAAATTGTGGTGAAAGAACTTAAAATTTCAGAACAAAAATACATCACTTCTACCAAAGTCAACTGCTCTTCGGGGACAAAAATAATGTTTTTTTAATTAGTAATTTAGAATAATGATTAAATAACATTCATTTTATTGAGATTTTTATATAAGAACCGAGAAAACAATTCTTCATAGTAGTTATAAAAACAAAAGAGCAAGTGCTGAATTTCTGAAACACAGTCATCTTCCTAATTTCTTGTCTTCCCTTGGGCCATGTGTGGTGGTGGTGTGATCCTCAATTAAAAAGCTTGCTTGTAAAGAAGATAAAGACCAAGGAAAGAATAATACTGAGGCTTGCAATGAAAAGTACACTAAGAAAAAGATGAAGTAATTATTTTCAATTTTACCACATTCTATGAAATATCCAAAATTTCTATTACATTTTGTGTAACATGAGAAAAGGCTCTTTGATCCATGAATAGGTTAATTCGACAACTATTCACATAAGTCCTGTCCTTTTCAGGGAGAATAGCAATCAATGATCAAGGAGCGTACAAGTCACAAAAGGCATGAAAACTTACTTTTTCATCATCTTCAGTAAATGGAGCACCTTCAGGAATCTTATTTATCGCTTGGGCCACACCAATAATCTCACCATCACTGCTTCGGATAGGCATGCACAATAGTGACTTTGTCTTGTATCCAGTTAGCTTGTCGATTTCATCATTGAATCTTCGATCCTAAAAATAAGACAGAGAGGGCATTAAATGGATGTGCATTGTTGTCAGGGAGAAGGGGAGAGAAGTGTATTTCTGTGTATGATATTTTATCACTAGGAATTTTACCCAGTGAATTTTTAATAACAATACCAGATTTGACTTCATATTGAAGTCACCAAAGGAACATAAATGAAAATAAATCACTACCATCGTTGTTAAACATGGTAAATGATGAAAAAAACTTTAAATCCTCAAAGTTAGGGAAAGGGAAAATGGTTTTGTTTTGTTTTGTTTTTTGGGAGGGTTTTTTGAGAGAGAGGGAGCCCCACTTGAGAGCAGGGGGAGGGACAGAAGGAGAGAGAAAATTTTAAGCAGGCTCCATGTGCATTATGGGGACCATCACAGCACAACACGGAGCTCCAGCTCAGGACTCTGAGATTATGACCTGAGACAAAATCAAGAGTTGGATGTATACCCAACTGAGCCACCCAGGCGCCCCCAACGGGCAAGTGTTTTTAATGGAATTCCACTCTATGGTATTTATTCAAATATGTTATTTCACATAGACAACTGATTATGAAGTATCATAAAAGAAAAAGACCATAAATTCATATTAAGTACTATGAAAAAATATGCAGAAAAGCACCACTTTACTTCTGGTCAAAATGTCCTATGAGAAAAGAACCTATGAGCTCACAATGATATTATTAAAAGAACAAAAACAACAACAACAAAAAAACAGTGTCATGGGAGGGAGGAGAAAAAAGGCTTCTTTATAGAAGCCTTCTTTATACATTAAAAAATGTAGAAGGAATGGTAAATTATATATTATCTATTTCACAACTACCAATATAATAACATATACAAGCAAGGATCACTAATGGATGCTAATACCACTGGGCGAAATGTTATTGTTAAACAGAATATTCGCAAAGTCTCGGGGTGTCACCCCAATGATTCCCTCTTAAATTCAAAGAGAAAATGATGTCTTTATTGTGAAGGGATTGGGTGGACATCACATTAAACAAGTAATCAAACTTAACATTACCATTAATGAAACAAAATAATATCATATGCCTCCTGGTGGGATGCACTGTGATGAGGACACAACATCACAAAAACATGGAGTGTTCTTGTCAAATGTGTAACATGAATCCGAGCATTAAGGAAAAGAAAACTAAGAAGAATGCAGATTATTGGTCATTCTATCAGAAGCTGAACGCTTCAAAAATGTCAACGTTGTGAAAGATAAAAGTTTTTAATATAAAAATAAAATAGGATCATGGGAGCTGTGCTGGTTTAAAGAAGACTAAAGAGACCTGAAATCTAAATAAAATGTGTAATCCTTCATTGAAAATTATTATGCAATTTCTGGGTGTGGAGGGGTGACAATTAGAGGAAGTTGAACATGGACATTATATTAGGCAGTATCATTCTATCAACATAAACTTTCATAGGTATGATAGTGGTATTATAATTATGTAGGAGAATGTTCTTTTTTTAGAATATACAGGCTATAGCATTTTGGTGTAAAATGTCATAATATTTTCAACTTACTTTCAAATGGTAAGAAAGAGAGAGAAGGGAGGAAGGGAGGGAGGAAAAAAGGAGAGAGAGAGAAAGAGACTGGCTCTTGAAAAGGTAACAGAGGCTCTTTGCTCAGCATTATCCAGCAATTAGCGTTCCCTGAAATCACCTTATTAGTTTATTTGTTTTCCCTCCATTAGTATGTAATGGTATATAAGATCAAAGACAGCAGAGATTTTGTCTCTCTTGTTTCCTGTTTCCTACTGGCATATCATAGGTGCTCCATAATAGTTTTTTTGAGTAATGGGATTTTTTTTTTAAGATTGTACTGCACTTATGCAAAATATAGAAAAGTTGGAAAGGACTTAAGGCCCCACATTTCATTCCTTGGTGTATATTTAGAGAATACTTTTGCACATGTACAGAAAAGAAACACACAAATGTTGACTGCAACATCAATTATGAAAAGAAAAAATGAAAACTGTTTCAATGTTGGTCAATAGAAAAATAAACAAATTATGATCTCTTGTTCTGTTACCATACTATACAACAATTTTAATGAATAAACTAAAGCTGCTTATGTTAACATGAACAAATATCAAAAACATGTTAAGTAAAATAAACAACTTATAATCTGATACATCCATATAATACCACTTATATTTATTTTTTTTATTTTTTAATTTAATTTTACTTTTTCAGTGTTCCAAGATTCACTGTTTATGCACCACACCCAGCTAAACCCTATGTATGGATTCAAATATGTACCAAAAGTATAAAGCATACATGAGAAAAATAAACTCTAAATGTAAGCGGTTACCTCTGGGTAGGAAGGAGGAATGGCATCAGGGAGGGGCATAGAGGAAGTTTTAACTCTACCAACAGTTTTCTTTCTTTAGAAAAAAAAAACAATTGTGAAGCAAATATAGTACAATGTTAAGATTTTATAAACCTCAAGGACCTATTTCCACCTAAATGTTTGCAATATTTTATAATAAAAAGCTAAAAATCATTTTTAAAAAATTAAGAACTTTGTGGAAGATAATACAGGATTGGAATATGAGAAACCAATTAAGAAATTTCAATGATCCAGGCAAGGCAAGAGGATAGTGTGGGTCAAGAGAAAGGCAATGAAGGTAAGACAGGTAGGTGGGAAGTTGAGTCTACAGTACTTCCTGATGAATTGGCTGAGGATGGGAGGGCTAGAAAAAGAAGAGTATATCTCTCATTTTAATTTGAGAAACTATGTGACTCATTTAAGAAATGAAATTTAAGAAATTTAAGAATTTAAGAAATGAAACAGATTAACATAGGGGTAAAAAAAGAGACAGGCAAACCATAAAACTGACTCTTAAATATAGAGAACAACCTGAGTGTTGCTGGAGGGGGTGTAGATGGGGGAAGGGCTAAATGAGTAACAGGTATGGACAAAGGCACTGTGATGAGCGCTGGTGTTATATGTAAGTGATGAATCACTGAATTCTACTCCTGAAACTAACATTCAGGAGTAGAACATTCCTATACACTATACAGTACATGTTAACTAGCTAGAATTTAAATAAAAAATTGAAACAAAAAAATTTGAGGAACTATGGACAGAAGTTCTATTTACTGGAATGGAAGAGATCCAGGTTAAGGTGAAAGTCTATGTATAAAGAAAGTTAATGGACATTGGGGAGGGTTTGTGCTTTGGTGAATGCTGTGAAAGATGTAAGCCTCATGATTCACAGACCTGTACCCTTTGGGCAAAGAATAAAAATAAAATTAAAAAAAAAAAGGACAAATGGAATCACAGAAAAAAAAAAAGTTAAGAAGATTGATGAATCAGTTTATTAAGCAAGGTGAGGTGCACTTGTGACCTTAATTACAAGTTGCATGTGAGAATTACCTGAGAAGATTTTCAAAATACCAGAGCCTGGGCTCCACCCCAAACTGAATCAATGAATAATAGCTATTGGTATTTTTTAAATGTTTATAGGTGATTCTCATATGAGAACAACTGTCCCAAATGATAAGATTAGTTACTAGTCAGATCAAAAAAATTCATTGATAGGGAGAGGCTCAAGATGGGAAGAACCGAGGAGAGCAGCACATATTCTAGTGGTTGCATATCAGATGGGGTGGACCATGTTAGACTGGACTTGAAAACCCACTCCGGAGTAGGCATAGCCCATCTGTTCTTACCTTTGTGATAATTTGCATCTCTGGAGAAGGGCCTCATCCACCCGAGTCCAGCTCTGTGTAGACCAACCACCAAGACTGTGGGGTATTCATTGTCAAACTATCCAAAGCCACATGAGAACAATATACATAGGATGCTTCAGCAGACCGGGGGCACCAAAATATTAATAACCCTCCCACTACCTCTCTGACTCTCTGTACCCATCAACTTCTAACTCGAGGAGAAAAAAGTAATTATGTTGATATGTGGTGTTAATCTTCCAATTTAAAAGCTGGGCAGAAAGATTTATTTCATTAGGTTTTAGTAGTTTTTTAAAAAAATAATTCATCTTAAAATATGCTTTGTCCAAGTCTTCATTACACTATTTATGGGATAATTCTCACAAATTAACTCAAAAACTTGATATAATCCATCTAATGGGAGGTGGGAAGAGCTGATATAATTGTATACTTTCTTAATGCATATTAATCTCTAGATTAATTTTCTAATTTTAAAAAATGAAAAAAGTTGAGCACAAAATTGAGGTATAAATTAATTGTAGGAGAAGAAGAAAACTAGGGAAATAATTAGATAAAGAAACATATTACTCTGATGTGATAAAGAAAAGGAAAGTTTAAAAACAGAAGACAACAAAGAAATAGGTTTCACTTGCCAAGCAATGACCACAAATGAGCGTAGTAGTAAGGGAAACCCAGGACATTTTGGAAGACATAGCTGGAGGTCATATCTAGTGTAAGATCAGAAAAAATCCCCCAAAGAAAATGAAATGTTTAAGCTGACACCCAAAGAATCAATGTCTCAGGAAGAGAAAAATAGTACCCAAAACGCAAAGCAATAGCAAACTGGTAAGTCTGAGGAACTAAAAGAAGTTGAAGATAGCTCTCAAGGGAAGAGTCCAAGATGGAATAGGAAAGACTGGCTGGAGACTAATGAAGGGGTGCCTAGTGACCAGGCTTAGAATTATTAACTTATCACAAGAAGGGGAGGGTACTAGAGGGTTTTAAGAAGATGGGTGGGAGTAAGATAACTGATTCTTCATTTTAGAAATACCACTCTGGCTTACATGTAAAGAATGGATTGGAAGCAAGAGATGTAAGTGAGAGACAAACCATCTCTGGACTGCGATGGTGGTTGATGATAGTGGGGGTGATGAGAGTGGACTGAGTTAAAGATATTTAGGAGGTAGAATCAATAGGACTTGCTGATTAATTTGGTTAAAGGTTGTAAAGGTGTAAAAAATGACTCCATATATCGGGTACAGGTACCTGGGTGAGTGGCAGAGTGATTCACTGAGTGAGAAACACAGGGAGGGACAGACTCAGAGATGGGAATATGAGTTCCCTTGTATACATTTTGAGGCTGGTTGACTAGAGGCCATCCATATGGTGGTATTGCTCCCAAAGTAGTTTGAGAGATAAATAATATATACATATTTTTTTCTTTTTGAATTTCAGGAAAAGTACATAGAATGGAAAGTGGAGTTATTTTAGGTAAAGATGAGAAACTCCAATCAATAACTTTTAACCTGAGGTCTTCAGAAATTCATCCCACTTAATAGCAAAGCTTCAAAGAAGGCAAAGTAAGGAGGAAACAGGACCAATAAGGTAGAAACACTGGGCCTATTTATTGCCGAAAATAGCAACTTGAATAGGAAACTAACAAATGCCTCTAGGTCTATAATGAAATAATGAAATATTACATGGAGAATGGTGTCCAATTTTAACTTATCTCCCTTAGGATAAAAAACAAGAAATGATCTACAACAGGTGAGATTTCTAATAAATTAAAGTAAGGGTTTCTTTAATAAGGTTGTTAAAATCGGGAATGAGTTTCTTATGATTGTGGTAGACTCTTCTTGCTTCAAGTATTTTTATGTCATAATATTTTTCCTATCTCAAATATTTTAAGTATAACTGCTCTTATAAAAAGAAGTACAGGGATCTTCTCAGACTTTTGTGCAGACTTATTTTTGCATATGATGTTATGATTTTTAATATTTAAAAAGAAAAGTCATAAGGCCAAGAGCAATTTTTACTTTTTAGCAATGGAATTGAATTGTGCCCACTATATAGAGAACAGTAATTTGGTACACTTATTCCTCAGGATCTTTGCCCTTACAGCCTCGGTTCTTCAGTCGAATGCGATGCTACATAGCACACCCAGAAAATGGGTCCTACCTACAAGATCCACTGAGGCTACAGAAAGAATGAACTTCTGTAGTCCGACTTTTCAGGTCCTTAAGAAAAGAGCTATGTTCACTGCACTCAAGAATCCCAGCCAGCCCCAAAGAGACACACAAGGAGCATCAAAGCAAAAAGGAGTCCATCCCTTCTTTTCATTTTCTTTGAGAAGCCACTCAAGGCTCCCCAAGGCAGGAGCCAGAGCTAAGAATCTTATCCAGGTCTCAGATTCATGGCAAGCATGGGTCACATAAGATCTCTGATTCATGGCAAGCATGGGTCACATAAGATCTCTTTCATCTTCTCTGGGTTTAAGGCTTCTCTCCCCAACACTTTATAGTAAAATTTTCCAGTGCTCATGATTAAGCCAAGAACTGGTCTTGACCACTGTTTAACCTATAAAGATGATTGTTTTAACAATTTCAACCCTACCTTGAGTTCTTCATAGCCAAAATAATCAAACTCTTCAAGTTTGAGAACGTCTACATGATGGTAATCTTGTTTTTAGAACATATATATGAGGAAACATGTAAATGCAAAAAGGCCCTATTAATTCCATGAAATGCTTAATGAATTTGTATCTGAGTCATTGTATTCATAAATTATAGAGAAAAGGTGATACAAGATATATGTGTATATATGGTATTTCTTTCTTCTTCAGACACTTATATATTCATAGGAAAGAACAGTGGTTGGCAATCCTTGCTAACATTGGATTCACATGGGGAGCTTTAGGTAACTACTGCTGTCCTAGCCCCACCCTGACCGGTATGGGTGGGAGGAGGAGCTAGACAGGAGATCTGACTTGGTTAAGAACCACTGAATTAGAGGTCCCTTAATAAATCCAAGGCCTCCAGGAGTCTGAGGGGAATTGACTGTAAACCCCTGCTTTAGAGCTTTCAGGACAAGTGTATGTGTTAGCTTTGTTCTGTTTTGTTATGTTTTCCAGCCACTTTCCCCCAAGGCTGAACCTACCAGGCCTGCACACCTTCTCCAGCACCCTACTATCTCACTCCTGCAAAGAAAGGTTTAGAGACCAAGTTCAGCCCCACATTTCATCTACATCTTTTTAAACTGCCTTATGGAACTGCAATGTAGAGAAGCTAATGGAAATACGAACTGTAAAAGGAATAAGTCTTGAAACTCAAACTGATAGATGGCCAAACTGTCTGAGGCTTTAAAAACAATTGCTTCTATTGGTATATCAATTAGTAACACTCATTTAATTCTCATTAATAAAAGCATCTTCTTTACATTTATGACTTATCATAAACATCACTTATTCTCCAGAAAATGCTTGAAAGGTTAAGCTCTTGAAAATTTTGATTCGTCTTTAAAGATTTCAAATGTACTATCCTGCTTTAGAGGATGGCTAATTGTTCTGAATTGAAGTAAGGCTTGAGATTATACTGAATAAAAACAAAGACATAGTAACCAGATAGCTAATTATTTGAGCCTCCTAAGTCAATGCTTGCTGAAGAAAAGTACAAAATTTTCATTGTTGTTTGTAATATGTATTTGCAGAACGTCATTGCCCTCCAGTAAGCAAAAATCTTGTCTCTCTGAATTCTTTCACAAAAATTCTTTAGTTTGAATAGTACAAAATATTACCAAGAAATACGTATGTTTTTGAGGCTTCATTTTTTTTATGGACCTTAAGTAGTATGGTGGGTGGTGGAGCAGTTTGTAAATACATAGAGGTCAGCCTTCTTTGGTAAATGTTTAATGGGCATACTTTCATTTAAATCTTCCAAACTGAATTAATAGTTAACCCATGTCATAAAAGAATTTAATATGAGGTTTCAAAACCACTGTTATTGTCATTTGATCTACCAGTATTCAGTGTCATTATCATTACCAAGTTGCTTGGGCAGTTATCCATTTCAGTTATGTTGCTAAAGTCAACTAGGTTTGCTGGTGTTCTTTCTTTGTTCTTCCTTCTTAGTTGGCACTTTTCTTTGGCCCTTATTATAGTCATCGTGGCTATTTTTGTTTATCTTTCTTATGATAAATACAAATATATCTCAAGGCAAAAGACACAGGATAATGGAAAAACTATAGCACAGTTGAAACCAAAACTGCAGATGAGGTGGTTCAAAAGAAAATGATGAATTATTAAATTTCTTTAATAGATAGCACAGATCCCTATACAAATATACTGTAAGTCTGCAGATAAATTGTATGTAGAATTAAAATACAACTCCATGCTCTGTAAGTTTTACTCTGTAAGTTTTACTGCAATTAAAATGTCTGAGAAAAGACCAGTACATGAAGAGAAAGCTATGCAAAGTCAGCCAGAGGCACCTTCCTTCCTATTACAGAGCAGACATCCAAGAACTGCAGTGAATCAGGGAGGTGAGGTTATAAGGTACAACCAGAAAGGTTAAGAAGTCTGCAAATATGAAGAAGGGATGATCAGCATGTTGTTGTGGTTCAGGGACCAAACAGTCAGGAACCAGAAATACAGGGAAAGAGAAGGACAAGACAGTGATGCATGAAAAGCCAGGTCTGGATTGGAAGTATCAATGTAGCAGTGATACACTAGAGACTTGGTCTCATAATTTGTTAAAACCTAACAAAGGGAGCACCTGGGTGGCTCAGTCTGTTAAGCATCTGTCTTTAGCTCAGGTCATGATCTCAGGGTCCTGAAATCCAGCCCTGTTCAATGAGGAGCCTGCTTCTCCCTCTCCCTCTGCCTCTCCCCCTACTTGTGCTCGCTTGTTCTCTCTCTCTCTTCAAATAAATAAATAAAATCTTAAAAAAAAAACAACAACAAAGACCACCTCCAACAGAAGCCTCCTTGTACTTCTCAAACTATGGCCCATTGAGGTAACCTGAAAAGTGACCCCAAAATGTAATAATTCGTTAGCAACTGCATCAGTCAAGACCTGACCTTTCCCACATTTTTAGTAAATACTGTAATTTCTAGTGTCATAGTATATATATTTTAATTACATATTTCATTTAGATTTTATTCTTAATATGTGGAAATTACAATTTCTGTTTGATAAAAGTTTAATGTTAAAAAGTAATTTTAAAGTTCACTTTAAAAAGTCCTGAAAGTAGAGGCGCCTAGGTGGCTCAGTCATTAAGCGTCTGCCTTCAGCTCAGGTCATGATCCAAGGGTCCTGGGATTGAGCCCCATACTGGGCTCCCTTTTCAGCGGGAAGCCTGCTTTTCCCTCTCCCACTCCCCTTGTTGTGTTCCCTCTCTAGCTGTGTTTCTCTCTATCAACTAAATAAATAAAATCTTAAAAAAAAAAGTCCTGAAAGTTTTCAAACATTCTTAAACACATTTTAAAATGAGATGTGTTTTTTAAATTATTTAAATCATTCTTTCCCGTGAGAGCATGATGATAAAAATACAGTGACTACCTGATATTAAATATATCTCAAAGCTACAATAAATAAAATAGGAAGATACTGTTCTAAAAACAGAAAAGTTGAGGAAAGAGAATAGAAAGTCACATATATGTACGTATGTGTATATATGTGTGAATAAATGAATCTAATTAATCATAAGAGTAGTATTTCAAATCAATTAGCAAAGTATAGATTATTCAATTAGTTATATATTTGGAAAAAATAAATAAGATTCTTATCTCACATCATACATCGAAATTAATTCTACCTGAATAAGAAATTAAATAAACTCATCTGATGAACTGCAAAAGCAGGACAGATTTACTGAATCCCTGCCAAGATACATTTCTTATTTCAGTGTTACATACTAGGAGGAAAAATAAGTTTGAATATTAATTATAATAACCAATCTGATGAGAATGCATATATACCACACCATTATCAAGTGAATCCTAAAGATGCATTCAAAAAAGTCAATGACTTTGTGATCAGATGCTAGTCCTCCTTCCACCAAACCATTAACCAAAGCAGGAAATAAAAGTAAGATTAATTCCATTGTTTTCATTTATTCTATTTCAGTTATATTTCTTACCAGAAGTATAAATGGTCCAAAGTTTTCAGTAGAAGAATGAATAATGACATGATAAACAATAAACTAAATCATTTTCTTCATTTGAAAATTATACTAAAACATTATGTTGTTTAAAAATTTAAATGTCAAAGACAAAATAATAAAAGAATAGAAGAAATATAACTGAACATGTCTGATCTCATGAGGACAATGTCTTTCAACCTATAAATCCAAAAGAAGGAAGCACAAAAGAAAAGACTGATAGATTTGACTAATAAAAATTTTAAATTTCAGATACCTGAAAAATAATACAAACAGAATTAAAAATAAAATAAAATTGGAAAGATATTTTTAAAATGTAGATGGCTTACAAGGTGTTAAATCCTTCACATACAGATTTCTGACAAATCAATGAGAAAAAAAAGAGTAACAGATAGGAATAAGAAATTAACAAAAGAAAAATTCTCAATGTGCTATAAGTATGTGAAACTGTCAAATTACAACACCAGTTATAGTTTTTTTCTATAAAATTGGCAAAGATTAAAAATCTAAGATGTCAAAATACAAGATACTTTATTGAAAGTTTTTATGAAAAGTCTACTTTTATTTTTTTAAAGATTTTTACTTATTTATTTGAGAGTGAGAGAAAGCACAAGCAGGGGGAGGTGCAGAGGGAGAGAAACAAGCAGACTCCATGCTGAACAGGTAATCCCACACGGGGCTCGATCCCAGGACCCTGAGATCATGACCTGAGCAAAGGCAGATTCTTAACCAATGGAGCCAACCAGGCTCCCCTAAAAAGTCTACTTTTAGCATTGCTGGTGAAAATACAAAATAGTGTAATATATATGGAGGACAATTTGGCAATAAGTAACAAAAAACTTTAAAATTTTTATACTTTTCAATACAGTAATTTCATTTCTAGGAATTTATGACAAGGACAAATTGAGAAATATCTAAATACTCAATAAGAAATTGATTATATTAAGATATATCCACACTACCACTAAAAAATGTTATAGGTTGTTATTATACATGTCTGAGAGCTTTTATTATGACATGAGAAAAATGATATGAAGAAAAGAGGTATATAAAAGCAGTACTAATAAGCATAATTATCTCAGGATGATAGAATTACCACGAGGGACAGCACTATAACTTCAAAAGTGCCTTCCAAAAAGATAGAAGTCATTATACTATCTGATTGCTAGTAAAATAGATAGGCAAGATATACCTAATGACAGCTATCAAGATGGAGGGAGATTGATGCTCATAAATAATGTAAACATGTGAAAAATAGAGAGTACAGCTCTGTAAACTTTTTTTTTTAAGAGAGGGAGCAGGGAGGAGCAGATGGAGAGGGAGAGAAGAATCTTAAGCAGGCTCAAAATCATAACCCCGAGATCATGACCATGACCTGAGCTGAAATTAAGAGTAGGAAGTTTAACTGACTGAGCCACACTGGTGGCCTAGCACTCTACACTTTTAGCAGGATATAGCACCAGTCTAAATAGCCCTGTTATTTTTTTAAGCCATCATTGTCCTGGCTATGAAATTCTTTACCATAAAAATTCAGTCCAGTTGAATTGCTACACAGAATGTCAAAGGAATTTGATATTTCCTGAAAATCACAGAGAACAAAGAACAAAAGGATTGCCAAAATACTATACTTGGGCAACGTTGTGATACAGATGGCTCTTTCAACTCTTTTAGAATCTGACCCTCTCCACATTTAATTCCTGAACATCACAACATCATATGTGGCACAGTGTATATAATGCTGGAAAACATCCTGATTTTCCAAAAGGATAAGTACTAGAAACTAAAAATTAGCAGCCTGACACTGGTTCACAAAACAAAATTCTTAACAAACTATTGAACCACTAGATGTTAAGTTTGAAAGAAAATGATTAAGAACAAATCTTTCAGCCACAAGAGTGTGTTCAACCAGTGAATAGAAAAGATCAGGCAACATTCAATGGGAAGAAGAATTGGGAGCTGTGTGTCACTACTTCCTACCGACCTTCCAGGTGGATCCCTAGGGCTGGTTGGTTCCATATTCACTGCATTCCCTCTGTAAGCCACTGTGCCCCTGAAATCCTCTTTTCCTGTCCTAGACCAGGCTCTTCATTTCACTGGTGCTCATCCTAGTTTGGCTGCAAGTAAACAGCAGTGCTCAGAGTGCAGAGAACCCCCCAGAAGTTATATGGCCATGCACATCACAAAACAGTGGGGCATGAATCTCCAGCCCTCCAATATGAGATGAAGAGCCACGTGTCAAACTGAAAGTGTTGATATGTGGTTAGGTCTCTCAGAGGTTTGTTTCCATCAGCACAAATCATTCATAAATAATCTGCATAGACACAGGAGTGGACTCAGCACTCAGGGTATCTTTTCCAGGAAAAATAACCAAGATGCTTTCTAAGAAATGCTTATAAGTAAGAGCCTTCTAGAAGATACCCTGGAGAACTGAGTCAGACTGATTTTTGGCAGGCTTTTCTAAATTATTCCACCTTGGATAGGATGAGTTAGCCCCTCCTGAAACTGGTCTCCCTGCCTGCTGCCTTGTTCCAGGTATTTCCTTGACCAGCTGGCAGAATACTGTAATGGCCTTTTTACAAACTAGATCAAGCCCTTGGCAGAGCCAACCATTTATACCATTCATCACATTTTTCTGGTCTGGGTTCGGCCTGGTTAGAAAGATTAGACAGGGTCAGGAACCATTCTATAAATCTCAATTCACTTTAGTAAAATGAGCAATCAGTTTAACCACCTACAGTCCTTCCCTGGTTTAGGGTATGCATAGGATGGAACAACAGAAGCAAAATCCACAAAAACCCTAGGCTGCCCAAATCTACAAGACTCCTACATGCTCCTGTGGACAAAGCAGTAACAGATTTCTAATATCAATAGGAAGTTCATACTTCCCAAATTCATACTTCCAAAACTTTGTAGTGTCTCAATCCCTCTGTTTACTTAAAAAAAAAGAACGTCTTATGAGCATGTTTCCCCCACCATAACCTACCCACCAACATGCTCATATACGAGAACATCTGGCTACACACCACACCCAAACACAGGACACTTCATACTATTGGTCATGCTGACATCAAACATTAAGGAAAACTGACTACAAGCTAGGTCATCAAGATAGCCAATTTGAAATCATCATGTCAAATAACTGGTATCATGCAGAACATATCATTTAACTACAATGCACTTTAGTTAGAAAAAATAAAATAGAGAAATAAAATATTTGAAAATTTAACTTACATTGCTGAGCAGCTTATCAATCAGAAAAACCAAAATGGAATTATAAACATTTTAGAAAACATTTAGAAAAATACCAAGGTGCTGTTATAAGTATTATGTATCAAAACAAGGACAGTTTTGCATAACAGAGTTATAAAGATTCTTAAAGTTTTAGTCTTAAATGCTTACATTAGAAAAGAAAGAATAACAAAAAAAATTAAAAAGAAAAAGAAAAGAAAGAAAAGTTCAACTTAATCAAGTGAATATCCAACCACAAGGAATTAGAAAAAAAGAACAGCAAACAAAACTGAAGAAGATGAGAGAAAATGATAAAAATAAGAGCTGAAGTTAATGAAAAAGAAAATAAACATATAAAAAGAGGGTCAATAAAGGTCCAAAAAGTAATAAAATAAATAAATCTAGAGAATATAATCAAAGGGAAAAAAGAGAAAGGCATTTAAATTTTTTAAAGATTTTATTTATTTATTTGAGAGAGAGAGAGAGAGAGAGAAAGCACAAGCAGGAGGAGCAGCAGGCAGAGGAAGACAGAGAAGCAGGCTCCCCACTGACAAAGGAACCCAATGCAGGGCTCAATCCCAGGACCCTGGGACCATGACCTGAGCCCAAGGCTGACACTTAACCAACTGAGCCACCCAGGCATCCCAGAAAGGCATTAAAATGTTTAAATAAAAAGGGGGTAAAGCTATAGTTGCTATAGAGATTAAACGGATAAAATGTTTTTAACAACTCTGTGCCTATAAATTTGAAAACTTAGATGAAATAAATGATACATACATGTTAACAAAACCAACTCTTTGAAGCTTTTAAGAAATTGAATCAGTACTTTAAAATAATCCAATTAGGTGTGTGCGTACACACACACACACACACACACACACACACACACACACACACACACAAACACAGGATCCAAATGGATTTCTAGGAAATTCTACCATTCAAGCATTAGGAAATTCTAATCTTATACAAACTATTCCATACAATGGAATGGAAACAGAGTCATTTGTAATATAAGAGCTTTCAAGACCAGACAGGGATATTATAAGAAAAGAAAATTATAGGCCAACCTCACTTATGAGTGAATATACACGCAGAAACTCTGAAAATAAACATTTTTATAAAATAAATCAGACAATGTATAAACAGGATAGCTTATTAAGACCAAGTTGGTGTTTACCAGGAATTCTAGATTAGTTTATCATGAGAAGATCAATGAAAGTAATTCAGCATATTAACAATTAAAGGTAAAAAAAATCGTATCTTAACAGAAGCCAAAAAAAACTGGATAACCTTCTATATTCACTTGTGATTTAAAAGAAGAGAAACAAACTCCTTAACAAACTGGGAATGGAAGTTACTTTCTTAACCCAATAAAGGGCATTTCAGAAGACTCAGAGAAACTTCATACCTAAGAGTAAGACTTTGAAACCATCCTCTATAAGCTCAAGTTCAAGATAAAGATGTCTGTTTTCATCAACCCTATTCTACATTGTACTGGAGGTCCTTGCACAGTAAAGCAAGAAAAAGAAATAAAAGGTAAAGGATTGGAAAGAAACAAAAACCTTCATTGTTTGTATATGCTACTATTGCTTATACAGAAAATCTCAAAGGGAAAAAAAGATTAACACATAGGGATTTCTTAGTAAATGTTTGCTGAGGAAATAAGCAATAAAATAGTTGTCCAGATTAAGTGAAATAACCTGTATCAACTATTTGGCATATAGTAGAAACTTAATAAATACTAATTTCCTTTCCCTTAGAATTTACATTCTAGTTATTTATGTCATGTGGGCAAAAAAATTTTTAGTAAAAATTTAAATTAATAAGAAAGATATTGGATTCAAAATCAACACACAAAAGTAAATTATATTTCTAGATACTTACAACAATTAGCTAAAAAGTAAATTTTTAAAACATACAATTTAAAATAGCTGTAAACATTTTTAAATATCTATGATAAAGAATGTTAAGCCTTCTATAGAGAAAGCTTAAAAACTTCATTGAAAGACATTAAAGAATAGTGACTAGAAAGATCAATCATATTATCAAGTAGGAAGACTAAATATCATAAAGTATATCATAATTCTCTCCAAATTGATCTTTAACTTCAGCATAATTCTAACAGAAACTCAACAAGCTGATTACAGAATTTACAGGAAAGAAAGGAGGGCCAACAAAAGCCAAGATACTTCTGAAGAACAAGGTGTGGGGAGGGGTTAGGAGATTCTCCCTACTAGATACCAAGGTTTACTATAACCTATGGAAATCAAGGCAGTGTGATATTGGTGCAGGCACAGACTAATAGACCAAAGGAAGAATAGAGGGCCTAGTAATAAATCCATGCCTATATGGAAAATGAATTTATGACAAAGCAGACATTACAGGTTATGAGAAAAGGTGATCTAATCAATAAGTGACACAAGATCAATTGTTTATCCAAACAGAAAAAAACTTGAAGTTGTATCCCTTCCCTACACTCTAACACAAAAATGAATTGCAATTAAATACTTGATATAAAATACCAAGTTATAAAATTTGCCAAAGACAATATCAAATATTTTTCTCTATAACCTTGTTTCTTAAATAAGAAGCATATAATGTAAAATATGAGATTAATAAATTACAGTAAAATTCAGACTTTGAACTTCCCATTAAGAATGAAAAGCAAGAGTACAGGCAAGATGGTAGAGGAGTAGGAGACCTAAATTTCGTCTGGTCCCAGGAACTCAGCTAGATAGTTATCAAGCCATTCTGAACACCTACAAATTCCACAGAAGACTGAAGAAAAGAATAGCAGCAATTCTGTGAACAGAAAAGCAACCACGTTCTGGAATGTAGGACGTGTGGAGAAATGAATCCAAGACAGTATCTGGGAAGGTAGATCACGAGGGGAGGGAGCCTCCATCAGACTGGCAAGTGAGAGAGCAGCGGAGCACCAAATCAGAAATTTTAGAAGTCTGCTCTGCAAAGGAACATCACTCCAGAGGCTAAGCAGGGGATGGGATCCTTGCTGGGACAGTGTGGTCTCATGACCCTCGGGGCTAGAGAAAAGCATAGAAGATACGAGAGAATCCCTTTCTAGAGAAATAAAAGAACTAAAATCTAACCAAATCGAAATCAAAAAGGCTATTAAAAAGGTGCAATCAAAAATGGAGGCTCTTACTGCTAGGATAAATGAGACAGAAGAGAGAATTAGTGATATAGAAGACCAGATAATGGAGAATAAAGAAGCTGAGAAAAAGAGAGATCAACAACTACTGGATCACGAGGGGAGAATTTGAGATGAGGGGAGAATTTGAGTGATACCAAAGACAAAACAATATTAGAATAATTGGGATCCCAGAAGAAGGAGAAAGAGAGAGAGGGGCAGAAGGTATATTGGAGCAAATTATAGAGGAGAACTTTCCTAATTTGGGGAAAGAAAAAGGCAGCAAAATCCAGGAGGCATAGAGAAGCCCCCTCAAAATCAATAAAAATAGGTCAACACCCCATCATCTAAGAGTAAAACTTACAAGTCTGAGAGACAAAGAGAAAATCCTGAAACCAGCTCAGGACAAGGGGTCTGTAACCTACAATGGTAGAAATATTAGTTGGCAGCAGACCTATCCAAAGAGACCTGGCAGGCCAGAAAGGACTGGCATGATATATTCAGAGCACTAAATGAGAAAAATATGCAGCTAAATAAGAGATGAGGAAGGACACTATATCATACTTACAGAGTCTGTCCAACAAGATCTAACAATTTTAAATATCTATGCTCCTAACATGGGAGCTGCCAATTATATAAACCAATTAATAACATAATCAAAGAAACATATAGACAATAATACAATAATAGTAGGGGACTTTAACACCCCCCTCACTGAAATGGACAGTTCATCTAAGCAAAATATCAACAAGAAAATAAAGGCATTAATTGACACACTTGACCAGATGGACATCACAGATATATCCAAAACATTCCATCCCAAAGTAACAGAAAGTAACACATTCTTCTCAAGAGCACATGGAAAACTCTCCAGGATAGATCACATTCTAGGCCACAAATCAGGTCTCAACCAGTACACCAAAAGACTGGGATCATTCCCTCCATATTTTCAGACCACAATGCTTTGAAACTAGAACTCAATCACAAAGAAAAGTTGGGAAGAACTCAAATACATGGAGGCTAAAAAACATCCTACTAAAGAAGGAATGGGTTAAACAGGAAATTAAAGAAGAATTTTAAAAATTCATGAAAACAAATGAAAATGAAAATACAACTATTCAAAATCTTTGGGATGCAGCAAAGGCGGTCCTAAGAGGAAAGCATACAGCAATAAAAGCCTTTCTCAAGAAACAAGAAAGGTCTCAAATATACAATGTAACTCTACACCTAAAGGAGCTGGAGAAAGAAGACCTAATAAAACCTAAACCCAACAGAAGAGAAATAATAAAGATCAGAGCAGAAATCAGTGAAAGAGAAACCAAAAGAACAGTAGAACATATCAGTGAAAGTAGGAGCTGCTTCTTTGAAAGAATTAACAGGATTGATAAACCCCTGGCCAGACTTATCCAAAGAAAAGAGAAAGGACCCAAATTAATAAAATCATGAATAAAAGAGGAGAGATCACAACCAACACCAAAGAAATACAAACAATTATAAGAACATATTATGAGCAACTCTACACCAGCAAATTTGACAATTTGGAAGAAATGGATGCATTCCTAGAGAAATATAAACTACCAAAACTGAACTAGGAAGAAATAGAAAACCTGAACAGACCCATAACCAGTAAGGAGATTGAAGCAGTCATCAAAAATCTCCCAACAAATAAGAGCCCAAGGCCAGATAGCTTCCCAGGGGAATTCTACCAAACATTTAAAGAATTAATATCTATTCTCCTGAATCTGTTCTAAAAAATAGAAATGGAAGGAAAACTTCCAAACTTATTTTATGAGGCTGGCATTACCTTGATTCCAAAACCAGACAAAGACCCCATCATAAAGGAGAATTACAGACCAATATCCCTGATGAACATGGCTGAAAAATTCTCACCAACATACTAGCCAATAGGATCCAACAGTACATTAAAAGGATTATTCATCACGACCAAGTTGGATTTATTCCTGGGCTGCACAGGTTGGTTCAACATCTGCAAATCAATCAATGTGATACAACACATTAATAAAAGAAAGAACAAGAACCATATGATACTCTCAATAGATACAGAAAAAAATTTGACAAAGTCCAGCATCCTTTCTTGGTCAAAACTCTTCATGATGTAGGGATAGAGGATACATACCTCAATATCATAAAAGCCATCTATGAAAAACCCACAGTGAATATCATTCTCAATGGGGAAAAACTGAGAGCTTTTCACCTAAGGTCAGGAACACAGCTAGGATGTCCACTATCACCACTGCTATTCAACATAGTACTAGAAGTCCTAGCCTCACCAATCAGACAACAAAAAGAAATAAAGTGCATCTGAATTGGCAAAAGAGAAGTCAAACTCTCACTCTTTGTAGATGATATGATACTTTATGTGGAAAACCCAAAGACTCCACTCCAAAACTGCTAGCACTCATACAGGAATTCAGTAAAGTGTCAGGATATAAAATCAATGCACAGAAATCAGTTGCATTTCTATTCACCAACAGCAAGACAGAAGAAAGAGAAGTTAAGGAGTCAATCCCATTTACAATTGCACCCTAAACCATAAGATACCTATGAATAAATCTAACCAAAAAGGCAAAGAATCTGTACTCAGAAAATTATAGAATACTCATGAAAGAAATTGAGGAAGACACAAAGAAATGGAAAAACATTCCATGCTCATGGATTGGAAGAACAAATATTGTGAAAATGTCTATGCTACCTAGAGCAATCTACACATTTAATGCAATCCCTATCAAAATACCATCAATTTTTTTCAAAGAAATGGAACAAATAATCCTAAAATTTGAATGGAACCAGAAAAGACTCCGAATAGCCAGAGAAATGTTGAAAAAAGAAAATCAAAGCTGGTGGCATCACAATTCCGGACTTCAAGCTCTATTACAAAGCTGTAATCATCAAGGCAGTGTGGTGCCGGCACAACAAGAGGCACATAGATCAATGGAACAGAATAGAGAGTCCAGAAATGGACCCTCAACTCTACGGTCAACTGATCTTCGACAAAGCAGTCTTCGACAGTCTCTTCAACAAATGGTGTTAGGATAATTGGACAGCCACATGCAGAAGAATGAAACCGGACCATTGCCTTACACCACACAAAAAATAGATGTAAAATGGATGAAAGACCTCAATGGTTGAGATTCAGACAGGAATCCATCAAAATTCTTGAGGAGAACACAGGCAGCAACCACTTCCACCTCAGCTGCAGCAACTTCTTCCTAGAAACATCACCAAAGGCAAGGGAAGCATGGGCAAAATTGAACTATTGGGACTTCATCAAGATAAAAAGGTTTTGCACAGCAAAGGAAACAGTCAACAAAACCAAAAGACAACAGACAGAATGGGAGAAGATATTTGCAAATGACGTATCAGATAAAGAACTAGTATAGAAGTTCTATAGAGAACTTCTCAAACTCAACACCCAAAGAATAAATAATCCAATCAAAAAATGGGAAGAAGACATGAACAGACATTTCTGCAAAGAGACATCCAAATGGTCAACAGACACATGAAAAAGTGCTCAACATCACTCGGCATTAGGGAAGTACAAATCAAAACCACAGTGAGATATCACCTCATACCAGTCAGAATGGCTAAAATTAACAAGTCAGGAAACAGACAGGTGTTGGCAAGGATGCGGAGAAAGAGGAACCCTTCTACACTATTGGTGGGAATGCAAGCTGGTGCAGCCACTCTGGAAAACAGTACGGAGGTTCCTCAAAAAATTGAAAATAGAGCTATCCTATGACCCAGCAATTGCACTACTGGGTATTTACCCCCAAGATACAAATGTAGTGATCTGAAGGGCCACATGCACCCCAATGTTTCTAGCAGCAATGTCCACAATAGCCAAACTGTGGAAAGAGCCTAGATGTCCACCAACAGATAAATGCATAAAGAAGATATGGTATATATATATACAATGGAATATTATGCAGCTATCAAAAAACAAATTCTTGCTATTTGCAATGACGTGGATGGACCTAGAGGGTATTAATGATAAGCGAAATAAGTCAATCAGAGAAAGACAATTATCATATGATCTCAATGATATGAGGAATTTGAGAAACAAGACAGAAGATCATAGGGAAAGGGAGGGAAAAATGAAACAAGACGAAACTAGAGAGGGAGACAAACCATAAGAGATTCTTAATCTCAGGAAACAAACTGAGGGTTGCTGGAGTGGAGGGGGGTGAGGGGATTGGGTGGCTCAGTGGTGGACATTGGGGAGGGTATGTGCTATGGGTGAGTGCTGTGAATTGTGTAAGACTGATGAATCACAGACCTATACCCCTGAAACAAATAATACATTATATGTTTATAAAAAAAAAAAGAAGAAGAAGAAGGAAGAAGAAGAATGAAAAGCAAGTGCTGTGTTGGGGTGGGTCAGTTGGTTAAGTGTTGAACTCTTGGTTTTGGCTCAGGTCAAATCTCGGGGTCATTAGATGGAATGCAGCATCAGGGCTCCAAGCTCAGTGTGAAGTCTACTTGAGATTCTTTCCCTCTCCCTCCTCTTCTGCCCCTCCCTTGCTTGCTCTCTCTCTCTAAAATAAAATAAATAAATAGCAACTTTAAAAAAAAGAATGAAAAGAAAACAATAAAGAAGGGAAAGATATTTACAATATATAGAACCATTAAGGATGTTGTTCTTCAAAGGGTTCACTGTGAAGCATGTGTGTGCCCCACTGCCCACTGTAATTGGTCCCTTCTTTTCCTGGCTAAGAGGAAAATGAAGGCCCTGGGTGGCTATCTCAGTGGGTTCAATGTCAGAGTTTGGGCACCAGTGGCAGTGGTGGTATTGACCCAATACATATTCACCTTGAAGAGAAGGATACAGAAGATCAAGATCATTGAGGTGAATATTGACTAGCTAAGAAATGACTAACTAAAAGTCTGCTATCTTTGTGAAAATGATACCAAAACTCCATAAACATCCAGTTCTCATCAAGAACCCTATAAGGATAGAAAAAATTGTCTGTGACCATGGTCTTGTCAAAGGAAGAGCTGCCATACTTCTGCTAATAACTGACTTTGATATAACACTAAGGAAAAACAAAGGGAAAAGATGCCCAACATGCTATAATACCATCAACAACTGTAAACTGCTTATAGATAAATGTCAAAAAAAGATATTCAACTAAAAGAAAAGCATTATTTTATTAAAGTTGATCTTGTTCTTACCAGAGCCTAGAAGTACCCTTATATGGTAGAATAGAATACTAAGTCACATAATCTGCCAGGTGAACAAGCTTTACCAAAGGCTAAACTCAAAGAAATTATGGAAGAATCTGATGTCATGTTCAAGGAAGGAAATGAGAATTTATTTGATAAGCTCCAACAACACAATATCCCTGTGTTCATTTTCTGCATGAAATAGGGGATGTACTACAAGAGTTTTTCTATTGAGCTAGTATTATTATCCAAATATCAAAGAAGTGTCCAACCTCACAGATTTTGATGAAAATAAGGCTTTCAAAGGACAAAGAGGGGAATTAATACACATATTTAACAAAACCAGAATATTTCAATTCACTAAAAGACAATAGCAACTTTTGGGAGACTCCCAAGTAGACTTACGAGTGAGGGATTTAATATTGAATATATTCAGACAACTGGGTATCTAAATGATGGAACAGGTAAACTTTTAGGAAAGTACCTGGGCTCCTTCAATATCATTTTTGTACACTTTAGTACTCATTCAAGATAGCCAACATTATCCTACAGAAGATTCTATAAACACATGCTTTTCAGGAACACCTCTCTCTCTTAGAAACAACTGACACAAAAACTTCTCATCTGTTCATCTTGCTGAAAGGCAACTATTTATAATATATTCTTGCTCTTGAAATTTTTCCTTTACGTTACTTCCACATTTTCAAATACGTTGAATCCATCAGCTGGAAACTCCTTTTTCTCTACCTCTTCCAACACACTTCCCACCATATTTTTTAACAGGTTAAAAACAAAACAAAACAAAAAAATTAAAGCCAAAATAAGAAAGTAACTCCCTACTTTTCTAAAGTTGATTTCAGAGTTTAATATTATCAAGCACTTTCTCAGGAGTCTTTTTATACTAGGAAAGTTTATATAATTTTGAAAAGACGTTTTGTGAAATCATCAAATAATGTACATGATTTTAAGGGTTGTTGCTTTTATAATTTGGGCAAATCATGCTGATGGTATCACCGTCTCCTTAAAAGAAAAAAAAAGTGGGGGTAGGATGAGGACCTCTTTAATAACCAGGAAAATACAAATTAAAACCACAATGAGATACAACTTTCAACACAGCAAATTGGCAAAAATAAAGAAGTCTAACAATATCAAGTGTTAACAAGAATGTGGAGCAACCAAAACCAAACACATTGCTAGAGGGAGTGTAACTGGTGTGACCCTACTTGGGAAAACAGTTTGTCATCAATAGTAAACTTGACATGTGCACTACTTATGACCCAGCAATTCTACTTGCACATATATACTCCAAAGAACTCTCACACAAGTATATTAGTTTCCTATTGCTACTGTAACAAGTTATCACAATATTCAGTGGCTTAAAACAACACAAAATTATTCTCTTACAGTTCAGGAGGTCAGAAGTCCTAAAATCAAGGTCAGCAGGGCTGTGTTCCTTCTGGAGGCTCTAGGGGAGAATGCATTTCCTTGCCTTTTCTAGCTTTTATAGGCTGTCTACATTCCTTGGTTCATGGCCTGATCCCCCATCTTCAAATGCACTTCCAAGCAGCACAGCATCTTCTAATCTCTCTCTCACTCTGACCCCTCTCCTTCCCTTATGACTGTGTATTGGGCCCACCCAGATAATCCAGAATGATCTCCCCATATCAAGATCCTTAGGTTAATCACATCTTGAAAGTCCCTTTTGTCACATAAAGTAACAGTCACAGGTCCTGAGGACTACGATGCGGGCATCTCTGGGAAACCATTATTCAGCATACCACACAAGTAAACCAGGAGACGTGTACAAATGTTTATAGCAGGACAAACAACAGCAACCTAGAAGTAACTCAAAAGTCTGCCAATGGTATAATGGGTCAAGTGTGATATATTTATTCAAAGGGATGTTATATACTGTTGGATATTATTACTATGCATTTCAACATGAATTAGTATTGGAAACATAATGTTGGGTAGAAAAAGCAAGAAACAGAAGAATAGACATAGAATGATTGCATTTACACAAAGTTCAAAAGCAGATAAAACAAAATTGCATGCTGTAGAGGAAAACATACATGGGTAGGAAAGCCACACACACACACAAAAAAGCAAGGGAATAATTGCATGATACTCGGGATCATGACAACAGGGCCGAGGTTCAGGAAGGGGGACAATATAATTGTGGAGGGGCAGCAGGAGACTTCAGTGCTAATGGCTATGTTTTCTGTTTTAACCTGGTGGAATGTTTATAATTATTCTTTACGCTGGACATACGTATTTTCTTTCCCCTTTGGTTTATATGATACATTTCAGTTTCCAAAAGAGGAAATGGACAATGCAGTGAAAACTGGAGAGCCCCCTCTTGTAGTTGCCAATATGTTCAGCACACATTCTGTTACTTTAATTTGCAGAATTCTAAGGAGTATGATTTGGCAACATACATGAGCAGTTAAACAACCCAGTTCTCACTATGTTCATGGGAACACTGTGGCTAAACCACTAAATTAAAACTTTATTCCATGGGATTATTGGTACTAAAACTGAATGTTTATTCAGAGGACTACACATACACACCACCGTTTGTTCACTTTTCTTACTCCTGTACTGTGTATTAACATTACCATGTATTACAGATAATCTACTAACTAGGATTACCTTCCTTCTCGACAGTCCTTTCCACTGTGTTGTGTCCACAACTTTTATGATTTTGATGCTGCTGACATGTAATTTTATGGTAAGAAGCTAATCAACAAATACAGATTGATAATAATGAGCAGTCAGACATATTTTTTTAACTACATCATTTCTCCAAATAACCTCTAACTAGATAAAAGCTACAGTGAGCTCTTTTCACATGCAAAAAAAATTTTCAAATGTGGCAGAACCCTGTATTTACTTTAAGTCCATGTGGCAATAGTTCTCCCATTTTTCCATAATATGTATGACAGATGTCATTGTCAAGGTATCAAAGCACTTAATTCCCCTTTTGAAGTACTATCTGTCCAGTTTCACACCTTCCCCATATCTTTTCTGTAAGAAAAGACAGTATTTCAAGCACTATCCCCTTAAATGTTACCATAGATTTAGCTGAACCACCTAGGAATTAAAGGGCTCCCTTGAGCATAAGTTTGAGCATAAGTTTTCCTGGGATGCCTGGCTGACTCAGTCAGCAGAGTATCTGATTCCTGATCACAGGGTTCAACAGAAGTTGAACAGGAGTTCAAACCCCATATTGGGTGTAAAGATTACTTAAAAAATAAATTAATTGATTTTTAAAAAGCATCTTTATCCCTATTTTTGAAAAAGCAGTTTTTCCTTTCTTTTAAAAAAAATTTGAAGAAACTATATAAATATTACTGTTCCTTTTTCTTGTTTCTGTAGCGGTCTAAGTGATGAGCATGCTGTCTTGTGTGAGCAAAGGGGACAATTAGTAAATGGGGTAATTTTCTTACATGAAAATAAGAAAAAGGATATTATACAGCTCAGCTGACTTCACATATCATACAGTGTTTATGAGATAATTGTAAATATACATATAATTAATAAAATCCATACGAGTTATTTATTTTATCTATTTTATATTATAAAACATCTAACAAACTTTCACTATATATGCAATTTTATTTATTTATTTTTCTCTTTCAAAATTTTTTATTATTATGTTCAATTAGCTAACATAGTACATCATTAGTTTTTGATGTAGTGTTCAATGATTCATTAGTTGTGTATATATACAATTTTAAAAGGTTAGGTGGCTAATCAAAATCAATAAACTTTGTGTGAATATTGGAAGATATTAAAGTATAGGTAATCAGCTTTATATTATATGCCTGCCATTCAATCTGAAATGAACCTTAGTATGTGATTTTTAAGTAATATTCAGAATGGAAAGATTGATTTTCAGATCCTGAAAGTACATAAGTTATTCTGCCATGAAATCTCTAAAATTATTATTATGTCACATAGAAGTTTTCACCAATGCTGAACCACAGAGGTTTCAAGTAAGCATAACACCCATCTCCCCCTTGACTGATGTATTGTAACCAGGAATGGGGTACCCTTTTTCTTTTTTTTTTTTAAGATTTTATTTATTTATTTGACACAGAGAGGGAGATCACAAGTAGGCAGAGAGGTAAGCAGAGGGAGAGGGGGAAGCAGGTTCCCTGCTGAGCAGAGAGCCCGATGCTGTGCTCCATCTCAGGACCCTGAGATCATGACCTGAGCCGAAGGCAGAGGCTTAACCCACTGAGCCACCCAGGTGCCCCGAGGTACCCTTTTGATCCTACTTTTCATTAATGAAGATGTACCTCGTGGGCTTAATTACAACTCAGTGTTGACAGCAGGGGCTAACAAAGGATTTAGGCTTCCTCTAATTTGTGGCTCAGGGTACTAAAGAAATATATCCAAAATACCAACAACAGAAGACTCTAATGCCTCTAATGGCTCTGTTCTCGTCAAGCGGGAAGAATACCTTGGGAATTGCACAGTAGGTATTTTACATGTATGAAAATGAAAGGTAATGAGCAGTAAAGCAATGCACCTAAGGTCATGGGCAATAAGTGACTCAGCCTGGGTATTAACATAGGATTGCTTGATTTTTCAAATCCACATAACACACTGTGTTCTCAGATTTTGTATGTCACATCATCTGAACCTTAATTATAAAAATTCGAACCAACTTTAGTCCAGATCCACAAAGACTAGTAAAGACTTATGGTTGAAATAAAAATTTTCCCTCTTGTATTTCACCTTGTGCTTCTAAATTTGATCTTGATGGAGGTTCCCCCCCCACCCCCCACATGGAGGTTTTAAGGTCCTTAGTAACTCATCAGGATTGACTCCAACTGTGACATGCAGAGCAACAAAAACCTGCATAATTTCCTTGACCTGTCATCTTGGACCATTCACCCACAGGGCATCCTTAACATCTGACACCATCTTTTCAGACTGGCCTCTTCCATGGAACAGCATCATGGCAGCTTGTAAATTTCCTAGCCTCAAATTCTTCAACTCAACTGAGATAAAAAACAGATGAGAAACAATCCTGATAATCCATATTTTTGCAAATAACTGATTTAGAGGTGCACTTGCTGCAGCAGTGATCTGAGATAAAACAATCTCCTTAAAGTCATCACAAGAAGGAATTACACAACTAAAATACTCTTCTGTGGTACTGCAAAAATCAATATATCTTGGTCAAGTTTCTTAATAAATTTCCAAGAAAAGGTTAAGTACTTTTGATAGGTCACCATAGGGAGCCTAAACTCTATTCCTGCCTCCTCTAACAGGCAGTTGAGTGCTCAAGACCCTGGATCTGGATGAGTGTGTGATCCATCAGATGCCTGGGCTGGGTGTGTGGATCTGCTGAGGTCAAAAGGTGGAAGTCAATGGCAAACATAGGTAGCATTTGAAAAGAAGGCCAAATCAGAAAACAGAGAGGACCATGTTAAAAAAAAAAAAAAAAGTCAATCAGAAGGAAAAAAAAAAGTCAATTAGAAGAGCAAGCAAGAAACAATCAAGGTATACTGTTTCAAAGAAAAAGACTAGGAAGTTCAGAGCCTTTGGTGGGAGGTAAGGCCAGAAATAATTTCCTAGGATGAAAGGACACTGGCCCCCTTGGACGTGGGTGGTGAGGAATGCATTTAAGATGCTGAAGGGAAAGATTTTACGGATTTTTTTTCCTTTCCTTTTACAGGATAAAGATGAATTATAAGCCTTTAAACATAGATTCTAACCAGTATTGTCATAAAGCCCATTTCTGGTTATGGTTCATGCAAAGCAGCCTTATACTAGTACAATCATACCTCTCTGATATTAGGTATTCAGTACACATTTGTGAAGTGGAATTTAAGAAATGGCTTTTTGATGAGAACCAATGTTATTTTCCTTATGGACAGTATCTGTCATAGGCAGATGATTCATACTGATGCCTTATAAATAGCATGAATTCCTTAGGAAATTTCTCCACTGAGGCCTCCTCTCATACTAAATTCAAGATACTGGCCAAACCCTGCAGTGTTAAGTATATGGATGGATGGAAGGATGGATGTGTGTATGGATGTGTGTGTGTGTGTATGTGTGTGTGTGTGTGTGTGTGTGTGTGTGTGTGTGTGCATGCACATAAAGACAGGTCAGGAGTCTACTGACATTAAAACTTGCCTTGAAGAGAGAGCACCTACACATCTGGCTTTGCAGCAACAGAGAGTCCACGACTTTGACTTTCAATCTGGGTCTTCTGAGCCAGTAGACAAGCATCAGGTAGACAATTCATACCAATTTCTCCAACATTGCATGTGTAAGTTAGCCTTTAAAAGAGATACTAATGAGGCTTGTGATCTGTTTAAATTATAAAGGAATTGATGTAATTATGAAACTGATTCTTCAGATAATAAAAATGAATGCTCTCATTTACTAAGAGCTTACCATGGGCCTGGTATCTGTGCCAGGTGTTTGACATACATATGATATTCACAACAGCCACGCAAAGTGAGTGTTGTTGGCCCTGTTATGCACATGAGGAACCTGAGGCTAAAAGAAGGTAAGTAAATTTACCTAATGTGAGTAATTTACCAATAACTGAGAGTGCTGACTTGGAGATGCCTGGGTCTAAAGCTTAGGCTCTATTCATCAGACTGTGCAACTTTCAAGAGATAGCTGTGCTCAGGGCCACTGCCCATGTTGCTGTGAAATGCAACTCCACAACCAGAAAGAGATCCATCAGTTGTAATAAACAGTAGTTTACGTTCAACTTAACGTACCAAAACAGAGTCAGAAGTTAATACTGCCATTCTTCTTATTCACCAAATTCAACAGGGTGGTCACTCTTTTCCCAGTCTATGATTAAATATTTTAGCAAAGGTTGACTTCTGCAGAAGGAAAGCACGGAAGAAATCAATTATGCTTTCCAAAAGCTTAAGGCTCATGCTTCATGAAGAGTAGGCACATAGTGAATTATAAGTATCTTTTCCTGGTACAGCCCATTTCACAGAAATGATGAAATGAACCAAGAAATTGAAGCTAGAATCCTGATTTTACTTTATTTTCCAAAAGCTGAAAGCCGATATATAAGTATAATATATGATTTCCCAATATATTCCCTTGGGTTAAACCTGTCGTGATCATGGTCATAAAGGAAGTTCACGGGAAGTGCAAAAATGCTGGATGTGATCCCAAAAGTCCTGACTTCCCTGTCCCAGTTCTGCTACTATTTAGCTCCAAAATTCTGGGTCATTTAACCTCTCCAAGCCTCAATTTCTTCACCTTCTAAATGGGAACAATGTTTCCTACCTTCCACAGAAGTGAGGATGAGGGCGCCTGGGTGGCTCAGTGGGTTAAAGCCTCTGCCTTCGGCTCAGGTCATGATCTCAGGGTCCTGGAATCGAGCCCCGCATCAGGCTCTCTGCTCAGCAGGGAGCCTGCTTCCTCCTCTCTCTGTCTGCCTCTCTGCCTACTTGTGATCTCTCTCTCTGTCAAATAAATAAGTAAAATCTTTTTTAAAAATCTGTTTAAAAAAGAAGTGAGGATGAACTGAAATAGTATAGACTAAAGCATTGTATAAATCATAAAATGCTACACAAATATGCCACCACATTCAGAATACAGAAGAGGATTCAGACTAGAAGCATCAGGAACTCTCCATTTGCCAAATCCTTTCCCCACAAGTCTTGCTTAACTTCCTGTCTTGTGTTCTGGGAGATTTCCCTAGATGTTATTTCCGGGATGTTATCCCTCACCCCACTTACTATATTTGATTGCTTCAGTGGGTGTCTGTCCCCAGCAATCGAACCAATCCATGACTAAAGCAACAAATGCCCCCGAAGAACTTCTCCTCCAGCCAAATAGCGAAGAGCTGTTGGACCAATAAGTCACTGCTGTGGCTATAACTTCAATGCGCTACTTACAGTTCACCTATAGCTTCCAAAAAGTTTCACAGTAAAGAGAAATGTGCAGTTTGTTCTAGGATAGTTTGCTTGTTTATATACTCCAGAGTTCCAGGTCATTTCTCAGAGACATGTGTATCTCTTACTTTAAAATGGATATACACACACAATTATAAGATCTGCAAAGAAAACTATCTCTGCCTTGCAGATTATCAATATGTCTAAAATAGAGTGGGAAATTTGTTGACAATTTCCTCTAGTTAATTCCTAATGATGCAAACCGATTTTCTTAACAGGTTTTGGTACTGACCGTTTGTGAGGAAAAAGGAAAGGTTTTTCTTTTTAAAGAGACTACCTGTGTTGCACACACAACTCAGCTTCCAGAAATATCAACAGTGTAGTCCATGTCAAAGTTGTCTCACAACTTCAGTAAAGAGCATTGTGAAAAGATGTTGCTGAATAGCTTGTTACACAAGGTTTATACAGCACAACACGGGCAGCAGGTCGTGTGCTTACGAATACAAATAGTCGCTCCAAATAATCTGGGCTCAAACCCTGGCTTTCCAACTTATTAGCTATGTGACCTTGGGGAAATTACTTAACCTTTATGTACCTCAGTTTCTTCAACTGTATGATGGATTGATAATTGGCCTACCTTATAAAATTGTTGTGCGTAATAAATGAGTTAATATATATAAAGTGCTGAAGGCAATGCCCGGCACACACTAAGCTCCTCTCCTTATAAATGTTAGCTATTTCTACGGTTATTATTTTGCCAGCACAGGCGTTAAGGGGTTACACTGCATGCAGTGGCATTTCCTGAGGCATCTTGTCCCAAACTCTCCAAACATGATGCAATTGCTGGGATCACCACATGTAAATAATCAATATTGTCTGATGTCCATGGGTATGAATTGCTAACATTTCATGTTCTGTCAAGGAGCCTTCTTTCATGGACAGTAGTGGTACAATTTTGAGTATGAGATCAGAACATGAGCATAATCCTTAATATGTCCCATAGTAGTAAAAGTGTGGACGAAGTCAGACAATGTGGATTTGCATCCTGGCTCTGCCACTTACTAGCTGTGTAAACTTAGGCAAGTTACTAACCCTCTCAAAGTCCAGTTTCTTCGTATGTAAACATGGAAAGTAATAGGATCTATTTCATAGAACTTTATGAGGGTTAAATGAGATAACTATATTTTAGTATAGTGCCTAGTATATATATTCAATAAATGTTAGTTATTACTGCTAATTTTTCTCTGGTCTGGTTAGTCTAGTTGATAAGAGTTCTTTGCCTGTGCGTTAATCAAAAAACAAATTATAGTTGCAACTGATACTTTAAGGCTTATAAAATGTAAGGATGAAATTTTACTGGCAGAAGTCTTTTCTTGTGCCATTATAATGTCAAATTTAGTTTATGTTAAGATGCATTTTTGGAAGATTTTATGACAAACCTTACAATATAAAACAATTCTGGAGTAGTTGTCTAAGTAATTTATAGAAATATGTTAAGAAAGTGGTTGACCTCTGTAATAGAATCAGCAGGGCTTCCTTTCTACTAAGGTTTTTTGTTTGTTTATATAATTTTTTAAAGATTTTATTCACTTATTTGGAGAAAGAGAGAGAGAGCATGAACAGGGGATAAACCAAGGGAGAATCAGACCCCCCACTGAGCAGGGAGCCCCACTCGGGGCTTGATCCCAGGATCCTGGGATCATGACCTGAGCTGAAGGCGGATGCTCAACCAACTGAGCCACCCAGGTGTCCATGTTTGTTTGTATAATTTAAGAATTCAGATCAAAACTTCAGGATGAGAAAATCATAGAGCTAAGACAGAGGCTATCTAGCCCATCAAAGTCAGGCAGACATGACTTAAACATGGTTTGCCTTTGGAAAAGCTGAGCTAGCCAGTTTATCTTTGGTTCCCTTACTTTTCTCAATCCATGAACATTTCCTGGTCCCATTATTGCTCTTACCAAGTGGTCTATTTATTTCCATTAGAGTTAACTGCTAATTAACTTGTTCACTGATGGGGTCTCAAAGATGTTTAGAGATTCTTAAAGTTAGAAAAGCTAGGAATATTGAGGGAAATTAAGTTATAATAGTAGAATTATAGATTGTAAAGTTGTTAATTTGGGGCAGAGAACACTACCTGATATCTTTTGCCCACTATTGCTATGTCTAAGGCCTCTCTTGTTCGTGTAAACTCATTTGTGCTTAGATTGGAATCATTCTGCTGAAAACTTTCTTTTTGACTTGAAGATAAAGAGACTCAGATCCTATAACATAATAGTTGGCTCTATCCTCTACTGCAGTTGATGAGAAGACCCAAAAGCAAACCTGAACCCAAATCATTTCTTTCTTAAAGATATCACGCAATGACAGTATCAAGGAATGGCTTATTCCCAACTTTCCCAAAGATATATAAAGACAAGGTGTTGCTACTCAAATAGAGGTCTATTACAAGTCTCCTAGTCTACACCTCCAGCCAGATGACAGCCCTGAGCCACTCCTATAATAATCCGGAGCAGCCACTAACAACTATTGAGTGACTTGGGCATGTGGCTCATTCAACACTAAGCATATCATGCTAGAAAGATACTAATTGTTCAACTCGGGCAGAGGTGTTTTGTAAAGTTTTCCCTCTTCCTTTCCATAATCAACATGAAATTTTAGAACTGGAAATCTTAGAAATCATTTTCCTAGCCCTCTCATGTTACATATGAAGATTCTGAAATCCACAGAGAGCAGGTTATCTGCCCAAGTTCCCACGGATGACAAGTGCAGAGCAGCCCAGATTTGTGTCCCTCTCCTATTCACAAGACTTGCATCATTCATTGTCTTCAAAGTGGCCCCATCTTCCTCTCTGACCCCATCCTCCTAGCCACTGCTATCCAAGACGGACTCCTTGTCACCTCATAAACATTCTATGTAGGAAATTATTACGTGCAGAATTAGAGATATATTTGAGGCAGATTCAATAACATAGGTGAAATATAATGGTGACTTGGACTAGGGTTGTGGCAGCAAAGATGGAGAAAAGTGGATAGACTTGGGATCTCTGTTAAAGAGTAAATCAAAAGAACTTTCTGGTGGATTTAACATGGTGGTTGAAGAAAAAGAAGGAATCAGAGAAGATGCCTAGGTTTCTGGCTTGGGTAACTGAAGATAAGGAAGATAAGGCAGGCGAAGGAGGGTGTTGGGGTATTGAACATTCCCTCAATGTTTCAGATAAAATAATCTATTTGAGAGGGGGCATGGCTTATGTGAGAGGAGGAACGACTGGATTCCATGAGAATAAATTTCCCTTAACCTTCCAGTCTTTGGACCCACCCCTTGCTCCTCCCCATGAAGGCGTGGTAAGTTACCTGATTAGCATGCTAGGGAGACTAATTGATATGCACAGCCCAGCCCCTTGCTGCCCTTAATCTTCTAGAGTCAGGCTACCCACAGAAAGCATTCCTCTACTCTGTTCCTTAATGTTGTAAGTTTCAGAGGGATCGGCCCTTATATGGAGAAGATTGTAGGCATCTAGTATTATCTGTATCTGGCAGAGTAGGTCTATTTAATTTTGGAGATGAATATTATAAGCCTTTAAATAGAAGCCCATACCCTGGTATCTGCTTGACAAATTATAAATGTGATATTTTATGTCCCATTTCCTCTTCTGTCTTCTCTCTCATCTCAGCCAGTTCAGGGCAGGAAAGAGAAATGTTATTTATTGGGTCTTCTCAGAGTCCAAGAGTGGGAGAAACAATGATAGAGGAACACAGTCATCTTAACTCTGACACATGGCCCCAAAGCCTCAGGAAAGGGTCTCCAGGCTTGCTTTAGCAAACCTCCAGTCTATTCTTTAGCTTTGTATGTTTACAGAGAATTTGAGAATTAAAAGTGCATTCATAATAAATGGACTCCTTTATCAAGGAAGGGAAAAATAATCTTTTATAAAGCTGGAGTGATTAAAAAAATATACATCCACACATAAGTCTGGCATTACCTTCTGCTAGATATAATGAAGCAAGATGCAATGTGGTTTTCAGTCAAGAGAAAATATTAGCTCTAGGAAACAGGGCCACACAGTTTATAAAGTTTGGTTAACCTTCCCTTTGATGGATTGTCATGGAAGGGCAGCAGCAAGTCCTGTGGCTGAATTTTACAAATGACTAAGCAAGTTTCGGAGCGTTAATACATTGGGGGGAAAGCAATATAATAACAGAGGTGATTAAATCCCACATGCTTCCTGGTGGATTCAGGAGGATGGAAAATATTTCTTTTCTGTGTACAAAAGGGAAAAAAATAACACTGCAGGAGACATTCACTAAAAGGAACTTGAGGTTAATGGAGACAGGACCTCAAACAAGCAACCAGCCTGAGAATTCCTGGCATAATAACTTTGGTGTTGCCATTGCTAAAAGTTCCTGGTAGATACTAAACTAAGAGGTATACCAAAGAAATAATATTTATCATTGTTCTCATTTTAATAAAAGGCTGGATGTTATATGCCAATTGCTTAAATACTATTTCCCTGTCACTTGTTCTACTTACAATGGACACGAGGGGCAAGGTCTTTTTCATAATGCAAGGCACTGACCCTCAGGAAATAAATTACAACCAAGGGTCACATGGGATAACAGTTTGAAATGTAATTAAAACCGTATGCTTTAAAAGAAAAATATTTCATGTATCTGATTTTAAAATTAAAAAGAAAAAGAAAATCACAGGCCACATAGAAGTAAAAAAGGAAACTCAGTTGTTTTCTGAGGGAATCCTATGAGATTTAAAAATGTACTTGGGAAATTAAAAACTGGGAACAAGTACTTATTCTCATGTTACAGCCATTTTATGTTAAGGTCAGTAATGTCAGGGAGGGCCAGAAACAGGGGAAAAAGAAAGAATAAGGCAAAGGAGGACAGGCAGGATGAAGGACAAGAGGTGGGGTAGGGGAGAATAGAAGTGGCAGGAGGAAAAGAGAAGGTAGTTGGGAGGAATGAGGGGAAGCAATTACTCAACAGGAAGACAGGTGTAGAATGCCAGAAAAGAGGAAATGGAAAACACAGGACAAAGAAATGGAGAGAGGAAAGGGGAGAGGTTGAAGCAAGCCAACAGTGAAGGAAACTCTGAAATACGTGAGGTAAATGTGTTTGTTGCCACTATTGTTCCAATGAGCTCTGGAGCATTAGCGATCGTGATTGTGATCACTGTCTTCAGAAATGTCATTTAACTATTCAGCACAACTGGTCACGGGTGACTCTAGAAAAGTTGCATACTTATCAACGGACCATTACCATTTCCTAGGTAACGATAGATAATCCAAATAAAAATATCCAGAGTCTGAGAAAGAACCTGACAATCTCAGAGGATGCTCCCTGGAAACAAGTACAGACTAGAGAAACGACAATACTTGTGGTTCTTTGGCTGGAGATAGAAGTCGTGGTGGTGGTGATGCATTCGCTTCCATCAAAGGCTTGGTGTTGGGCTCTCTGTCTACATTAATTCGGTCTAAATTACCACCCCTAAAGCAGAGGGCTCGCAGTCTGACCTTTGACACTCTCCCTAGTGAACCAATCTGCCTGGCCTAAAAGACATCATTACTGCCATCTAAATAACCATACGAAAAGAAGAGTACACGTCCTTTGCTAATCACTGTTTTCCCAAGGCCCCAGGCCTGTTATGTTAGTCATAGCTGATACCTTTCTTCTCTTTCTTTCATCCTCCCAGCTTTGCCAATTCCTCTTCTCTACTGGTAACAGATGAATTGCTCGGTTCCCATGCCTTCACTTTTATAACATTCACAGCCTAGACCGCCAGAGCCTTGTACTGGACCCCTCAGCCTGGGAACCCAACCCAGCCTTATGTATGAGAAAATGAAAGGACCCTTGGCCTATAAAGTGGCCTAGCTCAACCTTATCAGCTAAACCCCTGGGCTTAATATGACCTTATAACTTAGTCCCAGTACCTAAGCCACTTGCCTTTGTGACCGAATTCTTGATCACCTTCCTTTTCCTCACTTATTCACATAACAAATGTTTGTTGAGTATCTAGTTACTACATCTTAGGCACTCTCACACACGCAGGGAGTGCGGTAAAGCTGAGAAGGTCCTATCATCTGCCTTCAAAGAGCTCACAGTTTAATGGACAGAAAGACAGGTGAGCTGAAATTAAAATAACCAAAAATGGAATAAGTAGCAAGAGTCATTTGAGCAAAGTGTTATGAAAGTATATAGAAAAATAATAAACTTTCATGGGGGGTTTGCCATCCTCATTATTCATATAAATAAAAACACAATGTGGGCAGCAGTCTGGAATGGCTTTATGGGTACGCATCCAGTGCAGGCACACTAAGCCCCATGCTAAGAAGGATCCCCTATACACACACTTGAAGTTTAAGTTGAATTTGTGTTTTGTATTCTGTTCAAGTTGAATTGTGTTTTGAAGTCTGATGGAGCATGCCCCAGGGCCACATACAGACCAGCTTCCTGATGGGTTTTCAGTCTCCTGCTCCCTGCCTCAGGCCCATGACCTCTACCTCTTTCTATTCAGGGTTGCAACAGGGTCAGTTTGATGGGGCTGGGATGGGAGGGTGCTCACATTCTGCTGTTGTCCTCCGTTCCCAGTGAAGCTGTGGGCATGGGTATGAAGAGAATCAGGAACCTACAGTGTCTCGGGGTGGAGTAAAGCTGTGGCTGCTTCCACTGATGGTACCATAGTGTGTTCAGTAAGCAGCTCTGCAGTGGCCCCCCACCCACCCCTGATCCAAGTATGATGCCTGTTCTGGCACTGAGGCTGTAGTCCTTTGGGGTGGCCCATTGGTTGTGGGTGGCCTAGAGGGATGACGAGAACTCCGTTTTGGTTTTTCACTGGGTCCCACAGATTACGTAGCCAGGTCTAGCTCCATCCCTTTAGACCTTTGAGATTAGAGACCACAATCTCCTCAGCAAATATCCCACCTACAGAGGTCCTATCCTCCAATCCATTCTCAACGATGGAAACTAAAACAGCAAGAATCCTCTCCCCGTGTCTTCCAGGTCCCTTTTCCAAAGCTGGTTTTCCCTCTCAAATCCTGTTTTGAGAAATTAGTCACACACATGAGCTGCAGTCTGTGACAACCAGGAGAACTCTCTAGAGAGGATGGCTCCCACTCGATCCTACACTTCAAGCTGTATACCATGACTAGATGGCTCTTGGTCAGCGATCCACTTTGGGGTGGCACTAAGCCATAGTTGTCAGCCTCCCTGCAGTTGGGTATGGCTACATGCCTGCGTTCTGGAGCCTAGAAGGACAACAAAATGGGAGCAGGAAATGTGTGCCAATTCCAGACCTGACCCATAAATCCTCCCCCGTCGTTTGTCCATTTGTGTCTCCCCTCATCTGCTGACCACACTGTTGAAGCCCCATGCCACAGGTGTGGAGGCAGGGAAGAATGCCCTCTTGGAGGACAGCTACCCATCAACCAGCAAGAGCTGCTGTGTTTCCCGAGAGTGGGAGATAAGCTACCGTTATGTTACCACTGGGCTCGCTAGTGTATCTGTTAAAGCAGCTACAGTTACTCTATTAATAAATACATGTGTGGAAATTTTTGAAAAATACATAAAAGAAAACACAAAAGGGAAAAAGAAGCCCACCTCTATTAATGTTCTCGTGAATCATCTTCCAGCCTTTCCCCATGCATTTATTCCAAGTACTTTTTACTAAGTCCTCACAATGTAACAAACAGCATGTGAAGCACCTTTCATATATAATGTCACTTAATCCTGACAACAACCTTTTAAGATAGGTATCATTATCCCCATTTTAGGGCTGCAGAAACTAACAATTGCAGAAGTAAAATGTGATGCAACTCTCAAGGGGTTGGGACTGGGAATCAAATTCAGTCTGTCTGATTCTGAATTCAACCCCCTCCCTCACACTTTTGTTGTTGTTATTATTGTTAAGAAAACTGGGATGCTATTGTTTTATAAATATGCTTCATTCACTTAATATCTTGTGGGCAACTTCCTCTGATTAAATGTTCAGTTGTGTGATGTACTATAATCAATTTATCCAAACATTTAGTCAGGTGTTTGGATTGATACACTTACACTATTATAAATAACACTACCATGAATATTCATATACACAAATCTTTGCACGTACCCATAAAAATTTCCTTAGAATGATCTGGAATTGCTAGATCAGAAGTTGGGACTATTTTTAAGGCAGTACATGTGTATTGCCCAACTGTCTTACATCAGTGATTTCCAAAAGGGGGGAGGAGGATTTTGCCCCCAGGGGATTTTTGACAGTGTCTAGAGACATTATTGTCACAACCGAGCAAGCATCTGGTGGGATTCCAAAATGTCCAAAATGTCAAGAGTGCCAGTGTTGAGACACACTAAGCTACATAATGGTTTCATGAGAGCATGTCACTATGAAGACAAAACAGAGGCTATAACGTGATTCACCAAGGACCTACTTACCATATGCCAGATACTAGAGTAAGTGCTAAGTTAGCATGACGGTCAGATCAACAATCAAGACTAAAGAGAGGAGGTGGTTTGGGAAGTAAACTGAACCTTCATTTGCTAGAGAGAAAGCACATCTATATCATTTTATACCTTCATATCTTCCCATATCACTTTCGTCAAATGATTTCCATATACTTTTGCATTAAATTATACAGTCTCCCAAAGTTGCCACAAGAAATGATTAATTTTGCTACCATCGCTACACACGTTAGTGCTTGATCTTTCCAGGTTATCTCCAAGAATAAAATTGGTTGTTTCTTCAACAGAAACTCAAGGTCTTAGGTATAAAACATCCCTATGATGACAGTGGCTCCTCTTTCCCCTGCTGACCTTTTTGTTCTTTAATTTAACCTGGCAGATCATCTCGATTTGGTTAATTCAGAGGTGGAAAAATGTTTTCCTGCCCTTTCTATTTTAAATTAGCACGCACTCCCTGAGCGCCAGTTCCTTTCTGGCTATTCAATGGGACTCACAGCAGGCATGGAAAACAAAAAGGGACCAAATCAGAAGCTGCTTCTTTGTTTCCTCATTTATGAAATGGATGGCAAAGACAGAGGGGAAAGATGCCTTGGATCCCAGCTGTGCTATCAGACTCCTCTCCAGAGATCCTGTACTCCTCTGCCTGCTTGGTCAATGCTTGGCAAATTCACTGCCACCGCTCCTCTCCTCTTTGCTTTTCTGCATACTAGTCTCTGGGCTATAATAAAAAGGGGATGCAATGGCTGTTCTGGGCTTTCAAAGCCAGGGCTCAAAGAGGAGGAAGTGAGGGAAGACTCTGACCGGCTCTCACATACCTGAAGACAGAAAAAGGAACCAGTCTTAACAGATGCATAAAGCATAGCATCACTTAGTGCTTCTCTAGAAGCAAAAAGAAGCAGCTAAGGGGGAAATGCGGATGCTCCATAAAGGTGGCCATTAGAGATGGGATTATAGCTTCACCTTTCCAGAGGAATTTATGCAGAAAAACCTAGACTGGTTTCCTTAGCAACCCTGAGATAATCTTTCCCACAATGTCCCAAGCCTACAGTTCTTAATTCTATTACAGATGTTATTAAAACTTTAAATATGTAATCATGCACATTAAGTTGCCAAATACCCATAAAAACTATTAGGTTATTAAACTGTATACAGCCATTTAAATGAAAAAGGAGTAACATCTTATTTCTTTAAATTGAAAAAAGTAAAGGTTAAGACATTCTGACAATCTGATAAATACAGGTAGCATAAGTACAAGGATAATGCATAACATAAAATTAACAACATATCTAAACAGGAAAACATAAAATAAAGATAGCCTGTCTTTCATTTGAATAGTCAACACATTTAAAATAAAATTGTGTTGTAGATTCCACCTAGCCTAATACATTTTTAGAGCTTGATTATAAGCACCATGATTTAGTATTCATTTACCCTTTAATACCAGCTGCTACAATTTATTTAGTTTATAAATACTAGATCCAAATATTGTCATTTTAAAAAATCTAGGATTTCAAGAATAAAACTACAAATGGTCAATCTGGAGACTTTGTGGGGGAATTTATAGCACAGAAACCCAATGCATACTTTTGGGATTACATGTAATACTAGAAAAATAGGCATATTCATCAGTTGTAAAAAAAAAATAACATAACTATGCTTGTCAAATGCACAATATGTATTATAGCCAGTAAGTCCTGACAGTTTAAAATTAAGTTAAAGCCTTTGGTTACTTTACATTTTAAAGCAATCATTACCTATGTATAAGTCATCATGTATGTATGGTACTATCCTGAAATGTGCCTGAGATTTGTTTCAGTCCAGTATGGTAAGACACGCAGACATGGAAATGATTGTCTTGAAGGAGGAAGGTTATACTCACAGATCCCCAAACACCGAAGGCATGGCACACCATGCAGGGCCAGAGTCAGTCGGGAGGCAGAAAGGGAGAAGAAAGAACATGGCCCAGAGCCTTTATTGGGGTTCTCTTGGGAAGAAACTGCAGAAGTAAGGTAGGGTCCCCGGGTCAGTTAGGTTTTGGATAGTTTGAAGAATTGCAGCAGGCTCTGGACTCTAGGGGTGGTCCCTAGTTGTCTGGACCTGGCTCTGGGTGTCATAAGCAGGGGGATTTGGGTTTGGCATGTTCGAGTTTGATAAAGCAGATTGTTGGGGAGGTGGGCTCTTCGGGCTGGTTGGTTTGTATAGCACAGGTGCACCTGTAGGGGAATCCTTTGCCTCTAGGAATTAGCTACCCCTCAGAGGGAAAGTCTCTGAAGGATCAGAGCCTCCAAACCCAGAACTTCAAGAATATGGAAAATAAGAAAATATGGTCAATACAGGTACTTCTACATTTTAAATCAAATTTCTCCTTTCATGCACAAGGACCTTTCGGGGGCCAAGCCCTATGAATAAAGCCTTATGGATGGTGCATTTAAAAATATGAATAAAGTCTTACATTTCTTACTTCATCCTTTTGAATATTCTTTCTTGTTATCTCATTGGAATCTAATACTGGTTTTAATAAGTAGATCCTTACAAAATACTATAGGGTCGATATGTCCGGATATATTATTCCTTTATTGTAGCTGAAAACACTAAGGCAGAACTGGGAATAGAACTCAGGATTATCTCCAAGTCTAGAGCAGGTTCTATTACATGCTGCTGGCTTTTACAGTTTAACGAGATGATTAGTAATTGATGATTTCATTTCTCAAACAAATGGTCTTAATCAGGTTGTTTAGGGAAAAAATTCCATTAACTGGACCAAAGTCATCTCTTCCTGTTAGGTGTGTTTGGTCCAGACAGCCTTCTATGGAGTTTTTTTCTGGGAAATAGTATACTGGGAATAAACAAAATTACTTGGACAGAATAAGACAGCCAAATACCAGTATGGCATTCCTGAACTCATTTTCAGCAGATTACAATCACTATTTTCTATATGCTGATGAAATTAAGTCTTCAAATCAAAGATGGGTATTCCCACCTGACTCGGTCTCTATACACACTCACATTCCTGGTAAGTAAATTAAGAAATATCCTGATGACTCTGGATAGTCCGCATTTGGCTCTCCAGATGCTCTTGCCACCATTCACTACTCTATTCTGTGCCAGAAGGCTGACTGCTATGAATCGCTGTGCCTGGGAGGACTCCCTTTGCCCTCTTGGTTTCAACCAACCCAGGGTTGGTTCAACCACTGAGTGATGCTGACAGGAGATGAGGGTGTGAGGAGGGTAGCATTTCCTGGCTCCCTCTCCTCCATGTCCTATTCTTCAGTGGCTGAGCTCCTCTCCCTCAGGCCATAGCTCTGCCTGGGTGGCCCCTCTCCCACAGCTGGAACTCTCTCTCAGGGCTCCGGTAGTTGCACCCTCCACTTCAGATGTAGGGGTGATGGTTCATATCTATATATCAAGGGTAGTTGTATTGTTTACCATTACATACCTTGTTATTTCAGCTGGGAGGAGGGATGAAGAGGTGGTGTCGCAACCAGCCCAGTTTTTTTTAAAATATTTTATTTATTTATTTGACATCGAGAGGAAGCACAAGCAGGGGAGTGGGAGAGGGAGAAGCAGGCTTCCCGCCAAGCAGGGAGTTGGATGCGGGGCTCAATCCCAGGACCCTGGGATTATAACCTGAGCTGAAGGCAGACGCTTAATGACTGAGCCACCCAGGCCCCCCAGCAGCCCAGTTTTTTGATGCTAACTACAGGGAATAGAAGGGAAAGAGATAGCTCTCACTTGGACATGCCCCATGGACATCTAATAACTGCATCTGGGAATGCATAGCTTGTAAATGTAGCCATCTCAGAAGTTGAATTTTGTTGAGGCTTTTTGAGAGTATGGGAAACATAAGAAATGTAATCAATAAACTTGAAAGTACAATGTTCCTGAAAAATAAATAATTACAAGGTTGATCAATATAATCTCTGTTTGAAAGGACTTTCAGAGAAAAATTCTAACATCTGTAAGACCTTATCCTGGAAGGAATGTTTTACCTTCAAGAAGTTATATTGCATGAATGGGGTAATCATGAGAAAACTAGAACATTCAGTTAGCCAGAACGGTCATGCTCCACCTTATGCTTTGGCCAAGAAGAAGTTGGCAGTGGGCTGTTGCTAGTTCAGGATTTGGCAGAATGTGAAATGAAGAAGTCATGATCTTGATCTTGAGGAATTCGTGGTCAAGAGGTCTCGTAGTATCCAAATAGTTATAATACTACGAACATAGAAGCACATTAAAGCATTACAGAAGATCAAAGAGGGAGAATTCCTGTCTAATTTGGGTGGGGTGGGGCAGGGATTAGCAAGAGCTTCATGAAGTGGAGCTTTGAGGGGTGAGAGGATTTAAAGGGCAGAGAAAAGGAGAAGGCAAAGGGACAGTTGTGAGTGTGTATAATAGTTAGTGGTCAGTAGAGGCCACACTGGGGATGGTGGGCAGAAAGGCTCTGCCGTCCAAAGATCTCCTTTGGAATCCCAGCACTCTCACCACCTGAGTGACTTTGAGCAAATTACTCAACCCTTTCAAGACTCAGTTTCTCCTTCTGTAAGAGGAGGGTGGTAACAGCTACCTATGGGAATTATTGAGAGGATTAAAGGAGACCATGCTTGCTAATAAGCTAATGCCTGGCTCATAATTAGTGCTCCATAAATAGAGTTATTGTTAATCCACAGTGGAGTTTCAGTTTGCCTTCTATCATCATGCTTAAATTTTTAAAAAACTGACACCCTTAAAAAGCTCTCAAAGGTTCCTCATGTTTTCATTTAGATAAAAAAATCTTTCTTGTACGAAATTTGCAGTAGCTTAAAGCTGCATGTTATGATGGGAAAGAGAATTTATGATTAATGTATAAAACCACTGTTCAGTCAATGAAATCAACCAATTAATAAGAAACCATTGGAGTTATAGAAAATACACATTTTTTAATACCCAGAAAACTTTTTTACTATTTTAATTCCCAAAATAAATAAAAATAAATTTAGCCTGAACTCCTATAAGTGGCCAGGAACCAACATTTCTCTTAGAATATTAGAAACCCAACCCAGTCTTTTATGACTAAACGGGTTCTTTTATGATTCAAATTGCACTTTCCAAAAGAATTTCCACTCCTTTCTTTCCAAAAGAAGGTTATATTGCAAAACACCACCCTTAAAATAAGTAACTGAAGTTGCAAGTAGTGGACGTCAAGGATCTGTTGACTTTCCTATAAAACAACTCAAAGCTATTTCAGAGGAAAGCTTCATATGACTTTTCAACACTATATTAAACATGAAACACTAACTTCCAAATTAAGCCAGCCTTGCAAATAAACAGGTGACCCAAACCTCAGGAACCAAAATAAATTGGTCAGATTAGTAAACATTTAGCTTATGGGTTGGGAAAAAATTAAGTTAACCTTAAATTACCTCCCCAGGATTCTGTAGGAACTGTACTTCTCTGTAATCTATCCTCATGTACAAAGCAGCAAAAGCAATTTGTCACTGTGTTTATCATGATCATGTGTCTATCAGGAAGAGGGGCTGAAACAGCAAATGCTTCCTGCTTCAAGCACAAAATCAGTTCTGGTTCTGGCCTAGTGAACATGTTTGTGGGCTTAGGGGAGTTTTGAAAACGCTATGTGCAAGGCTGAAATAAGAATTCGTGTAACTCCTTTTAAGTGTTCGGGTGGGATCAACGTCTGCCTTTTAAGCAAATCTCAGCAACCCAATCACAGGACCACAGACCCATGTCTGTCAGCAGTGGCTCATCAGGGAATGAAGCATACTCCTCACTGCATTTTCTAGGCAAATAAATGAAAGTAATCCCTTCTGAAGCCAAACACGTTGAAATGTAGTTATTTCAGTGGAGTGTATTCTAAAATGAAATTCACTGAAAGTGAATTATAAAATATCATTATTCATATTCTTATTTAATACATAGAATAAATATGGCAGTACAGTAGAATGCATTCTTAAATACAACTTTGGGGATAACTTTTGTTCGTTTTCCATCTCTTCTCATCAAGGATAAGCAATCCGCTCTCCTCCCTTCTTATATTAGGAGAAGGCAAAGCAAGATTTGAATGAGAAAATATGGAGAAAGTGCAGTCCTGGCAGAAAGGATGAAAAGCACAGAAATAGAAAAGCACAATCCAGGCATTGAAAATGGCACATAATTTAATTAGAATGGAGCTGAGGCCATGTGAAAGGGAGCAGTAGACACTAGCTGAAATAAAATTGAACTTCTCCACCTAACACTCCAAATGACTCAGACTCTGGGCCAGCTTCATGGACACGTGACTGGTATGGTTGCCTAGGGGCCCCCTGCTTGAGGTTTAATGCTGTGCTGTATGAAACTCTTAATAATTTTATCTTTGAATTTGTGCTAAGTGAAGTCCAATGGAGCAGTGGCATATGACCCGAAATCTTGAGGTCTTGCCTCACACTCCGTCTTCACTCCCACTCCCTGCCCGGGACCAGTTCTTGGTCATTTACCCATGCTCTGTTGTGTCCCGGGCCTCCCCTGGCCTCTCACCTCATCACCTTTCCCTTGTGGCCAGGGGCTACAACCATGTCACCCTGGTTGAGTGAGAGGCCACATCCCACATCTGCCATTGTCCTCTGCTCCTGGTTGGGGTCTGGGTGGGAGTGTGGGGAGGGTCAGGTGCATGCCCCATGTCAGCACAGAGAGGAGCAAGGTTGTGGTCACCCTCACCCAGAGCTGGCAGCATTATGACCAATTAGGCAGGGCACTTAGTGAGGGCCTCTTACCTACCCCCAGTCCAGGCACAGAGTTTCTCAGCATGGAGGTTCAAAATCACTTAGAGGCTACATGTCTGCTGTGGGTTGAGGCAGCATACACTTGCGAAGAGAAGATTAACTTCACCTCCAGCCAGGTTCCTGCTTTACCATTTTGCACTACACTCCACAAAGTATGTAGCTGGCTCTACTTAGACTCTTTACTCACCCAGCTTCTTTGCCTGTTATTGATAACAGCATCACCCTTCTTCATATCACCCAGGGTATTATTAACTTCCCTTCCTCCTAGCCCAACGCCACACCTGCAGAACATCTTCCATCTGTCCCCTGCTACCCATTCCCACTGTCCCTGCTTTAGTTCAGTTGTCCATCATGGCTCCACTAGACCATCATAATAGACTGTTAATTATTGCCACAGCTTTGAGTCTCCCCCTGTTCAATCCATTGGCCACTGCCACCAGGTTACCACCCTGGTCCTAACTAAAATGTTTTTAAGGGCTCCCTGTAAATGTTGGTCACTGACTGTTAGTAAAATTCAAATTCTCTAGTCAGGCATTCAAGGTTCTTTCTTCTTTTGCCCTCATCTTAATTTTGTATGTTCATTCTATAGCATGGGCAATACTCTGGCCAAATGAAACCATTCACTGTGCCCTATACGCATTTTGTACTTGCTCATTATGGTCTTTCTGCAAAAGCCATTTGCTACACCTGCATCATGACCCCCAGACCCACAACCATCTCCAAAGATGAAATCTAACCCTTTTTTCAGCTTGAATGGCACCTCCTCCATGAAGTCTTCCATCATGAAGCCAGTTATAATGGGACTCCATTCTCCTCTGTGACTAATCATTTAGTTTGCAACATTTATTAAGTACAGCACTAGGTATTTACTTGTTTGTGTATAGTATATGCCCCTCAAATATAAATGTTTGGAGGCAAAAAGTATGTCTGTTCACCTTTGTAGACCCACAGTCCCCCTACCCAGGCCTTAGGTATAATGGGCGCTCAGTGTATGTTTGTTGGAACTAATGAATAAATGAATCTGTAGTGTAAACAGATCAGGCTTTTTGAAAGCCTGACACACCTGTAACCCTTCTGCGTCATCCCCTTTCCTCCTCTCAGTTTACCTAACAAAACATTCTGGCTGCTTTTCAGACCCAAAGCCCATCAAACACCTGTATCATCATTATCAACACTAACAAAAATATCATCTCACACTTTTTATTCATGTTTAAAGTGCTATATTCTGAATGCTCAGAATAATCTCAAAGAGAACACCTGTTACTTGAGTGCTCTTTTTTTCAACCTCTTGAGGGCAATTTTTTCATTACTATATTAAAGTGGGCTGTTTAATAACTTATAACTGTCAGGGGGAAAAAAGGTAAGTTGCAGTCACTATGATCCATACTGGATAGCTAAAATGAATTTTTTTCCACTTGCAATTTTTTTCTTCTAATTTCAAGTCTGTTTTTTTAGATGAATTGAGGAAAGTAATGAAATAAACTAAGGAGATTTTTGCTGTCGAAACTTGTATTCAACTTTAGTATTTCATTAAATAGTCTACTCTTGACTCCAGAATGTCATGCTTATTATCATAATTTAATAAGTATCTTTAATGCCTTTCTCTCACCCATATTCTGAACCCAAGAGGATCATCAGTCTAATTTTCAAATGATCAAATTCTGAAACTCTGTATGATAAAAATTTCACCTCCTGAAGAAGAAAAAGAATGCTAGCTGAATCTGAGCAAGAAACACCTTAAAAACATAGTAGGTAATAAAGAATCAGAGAGGATGGTTATATTTTTACAAAGAAACTTCAGAATGTTTATATATGATCAGAATTATAACAACACTGCTATAAAAGAACATGCATTTGAAAGGTCGTCAGTTTTCATTAAGAGAAATCTGTGAGAGTCAGAAATGGAAAGGATGGGGGGAAATGCTAGAATTTAGGAAGGATGCAGCATTAACACGACCCCATAAAAATCTTATATTGTATGAGTTTCTAAAAGGAACAAAGCATAAAACTTTTGATAGGATAGGATAGGGTTAAGTGCTATCAATCACATTTAGAGGAATCTGAAGTAGAGGGTAGAAGGGTATATATTTCTAACTTCCTTAAATGTAAAGATGGTTCTAAAATAATTTAAGGATGGAACATGGCTCAGGGGAAGAGTAGGTTGGTCAAAATTGCTGAGTCCACATCTCAGTCCCAGATCAGGAGAAAAACAATTGAAAATGAGAGAGAAAAAGAATTCTAGCAGACTAGTATCATCATTAACATCATAAATTCTTACCATTTCCTGAGCAATTGCAAAGTGCCAGGTATTGTTTTAGGGGCTATAATGCAATACTCATTTTATTTTCCAAACAATTATCTTATCTTTGCCACATAGATGTTATTATTCCTATATTGCAGATGAGGAAATTGAGACTTAGAGATTAAGAAACTCTCCCAAGGTCACACTAACGGTGACTGCATATTATGGTGTACCATAATAAAGAAAAAAAAAGTAGTTTTTTTGAAGAGTAGCATAAAAAATAAAGAAAAACACACCAGGTTAAAAATATAGAAATATATAGTAGAAGCCAGTGGTGAAAGAAAAGAGAAACTTTCTGACCAGGCCAAAATGAAGACAAGGCATGACACAGACAGGTCTCAAATTCTCAGCCAATATCACACCCTCCCCCACCTGCCTTTTGCCAGTCCTCCCAACAACCTGGTCTTCTCTATAACCATCACTGCCACCCTGGGGATTCTCCTTTCCCACTGTCAGTTTCCAAATATCAAAGGCAACTTTGCTTTATATTCTGTCTTTAGAGTACGAGTAGGGCCCAGAAGAAATATCAGTTGCTACAAACCCAACTGTCTGTAACTCTGATAACACCTCTAGCCACAGTTCCAGGCAGCAGGAAGACAAGTCAACTGCTGAGGAAGCTGGGACTTTTGCTCTGGAAGAAAAGATAGCTATGGGGTCAATATTAAATACAAACTGGGAGTTGAAGGAGGAAAGCAAGAAATAAAGACTATAGAAATGGGAGAACATCAGCTGGGGAAGAATGAGAAAAGTAAAGGCAAGGAAGAGAACAGACTGCAATTCTGGGCTCTAACAAGTGCCATCCAACAAGGAAGAGATTTTTTTTTCTTTTTTTTTCTTTTTTTTAACCCAAACACACAATAAGAATGTAGAAGTAATGGGAACTGTGATTGTTCAACTTCTTACAGAATCTTCAACATACCAACTGTTAAATGTTTTCATTTCTTCTTATGGCTTTCCAAGATCATAGAGAAACAGACACTTGTGAAAGTTCACTCATTGGTTGCTTGACCTAAAACTACTGGCCTTCAAGGAGGGTATAATGAATAAGGCACCTAATCAATAACAAAAGGTTAATGAAGTTGGTATTTTGACAGGCATCCCCAACTATGAAAGAAAGTGTTATACTGACAGACACCTCACAAAAATGTGAAACTCGGTTTTAGTCCAAGCCAGTCAATTTTCTATGTAAAATTGTCAACTTTCAGATGAAATGAGAAAATTTTGCCTTCATTGTCCTTCCCACCACTATTCGTTATTCTGATCAACAGCTACCAAACTCTAGAGAAACAGGTAGCTCTGTTAGACACTGGAAGAAATGCTCATCAAATGACTATAAAACTTTCATAACCAAGGATAAGAACTTTTAATTCTCAGGAACCTTGAAGAAGTCTCATAGCACACCCAGTTTCATCATATTCAGTGAATAGACACTACAGAAATTAGAACTGACTGGCTTTAGAACTGGCATCTAATATCAAGTTCAAATCACTGTGAAAATGAAAGGCTGAGAAATACCAGAAAACAGCATGTTGGGTTTCCTTTTCCACTTGAAACTAACATGTTTACCCTGCTGATTGCCTTTGGAATTGCTAAAAAAATTATCAATATTTATTTGTTTCACAAACTAAAACCTATTTCCTCAGTCCTGTCAAAAGCTGACTGCAGAAAATGCTATATTCAAACCTCAGGATAAATAATCCCTCCATTTTTCCAACCTTTCTAAACTCAGTAACAGAAACAATTAAAAAGACCCATTCTTCCTCTGATTTTCCTCCTCTCTTCTTCTTCCCTACCTTGAAATGTTTGCAACTTTAAGCTCAGGGATGTGAAAGTAGTTTGGTCTTTGTCTCCTGTCCAACTTTGAAAGAGAATGAAATTCATTACAGTCCCAGGAGACAACAGAGACACCAACATCCCATTTTCTTCAGACTAACACTAGTATTCTGGAGCAGATATTTTTTTTTTCTTTTTTTTTTTCAGACTTTTTTTTTTTTGAGCACCTCACAAATGCAGTCTAAAACCATACACTGATATTCTTAAAGACGAGGAATCTTGACAGAGAAACATGTGATATTATTGAGTGCACAATGTAGTCCTTGTGATCTATGAACTGTTCACAAGACACTGTGGGTTAGGAAAAGACCATTATATCAAAGATGGTGTAGTAACATTCTAGCTGGTCTAAACTCAGAAGGAATTTAAGTAGCAAGATTAGTATTGTAAAGAATCTAAATTAATGTGTTCTTGGATGCCAAAGGGTAACAGAAGGCTTAGCTTCCAAGCCAGTGGGGCTCCGGAAGGGGGACAATGCAAAGTCCTACCTGGTAGGCATCAGGAATGTTGACCGTTTCTCCATGCTCCCCGACATAGCCAATGATGCCTTTGCCCCAGGGGACCTGCACCTCGTTTGAGTTCTCTGTGCCGCTGCAGGGCAGCAGTGGGGTTCCTGCGTGCACATCAAAGAATTTGGAGACCAAGCTCTTCTTGCCAGCAGCTGCCCCTTCCACCAGGAAGAGAGAGCAGCGGTCAGCGTCCACCATGAGGCAGACAAAGATGAGGATCTTGTAGCTCAGGCTGGTAAGGTCAAGGTCATTGGAGATATCCTTGACCAGTTCCAGGAAGAACTGACGCTCATTATGCTTTTTGAGGTGGCACTTGTAGTCCATGGCGGTAGGGGGGTACTGAGGCAGATTCACCCTCGATTCCAGCAGGGCACTGAGAATGTGGGCTGTGGTGGGGGGCAGGGAGCTGGCCTTCCGGAGAAGTGCCCTCCGCCGAACACTGCTCAGGGGCTCCTGAGCACGGGAGGTCACTTGTTCATCGTAGGTCCTGTTCACATGGATGGCCTTGGAGCGAGCAAAACTCTTCCTTAGCTCTTTCTGAGAAGCTCTCCGCTGCAGGCTCCCATCGCCCCGGCTGCCACCGGCCCAGCTGGGGCTCAGAGGAACCCCACCACAGTCCCCGCCGCCCGGAGAGAGCTGGCTGTCAGCAGAGCTATTTGGTCCAGTGCCACCACCAACACTGCTGCTGCCTCTGCCACCACTGTGAGCCAAGCTACTGGTGCTGGCCACTGTGGGCCTTGGGCCTACAGCCCCCTGACTCTCACGGTGCCTCTGCAGCCACTTCTCCACCATCTCCTGCTTCCCCTTCCGCATCAAGTAATCCTCCAACAACTCTGGGTGTCTGTCCAGGAAAGTTTCCACCTCCCCAAAGTCCAGGTGGGAGGCTGTCATGGTCCCAGACACAACTTTCACTGCCACTCTCCACTTGGACCAAACGTTTGCCTGCCCTCTAGCTGGTCCTGCACATGTCTACCCCCACCAGTATTCCCAGCTCGGTGCGAGATTCTGCGGAGCAGTGGAATCTCAGATGGGAGGTGCCCCTTCCTTCGGGCTCAGAGAGTGGCTGGCAGGAACCCCACCCCCTCGTCCTGCTACTCCTGCTCCGCACAGGTGCCCCCACTGTGCTGCTGCCGTGGCCACAGTTCCAGTCTGGAAAGCCGGAGCTACCGCTGTTCTCGCCCCGGCTGCCGCCGCCGCCACCGCCGCCACCGCCGCTGTAACCGGAGGAGTGGACCACTGTGAAAGGGAGGTAGGGCAGGACACGCCCCTGAGTGAGGCACCGAGCCCGGAGGGAGGAAAGGGGTGGGAGGAGGGAGGCTCGGGCGCCGGACCAGCCAACGTCCACCGCCCAGGATGCCAGGCGGTTCCTGGAAGAGTCTTTGGACCGCCAGAATCGGCGCCTGGGAACGCGGCCGACTCCTGATTGGAACACGATTAAAGGGGGAAACGCACCTTGTTCCTTCCACCTCCTCCCTTCCTTACCTCCCCAGCCCTCCTAATCCCCCCCGCCTCTTAATCCTCTAGCGTTTCCAGGAGGCCCCAGGGGAGCCCAGTGGGAGCCCAAGTACAGGAAGTGTTGGTGTTTTGCAGGCATCAGACCCAGAAGCTGACTCCGAGGAAATGAGGATGCTCAGAGAAAGGGAGGATTATTTTTCTGGGGTGTGACTGTGGATTGTTGGTTCCTAGGATTCCTGGGACTGCCCGCTAATACTGCCCAGCTCCTGTGGGCAGTCAACAAATATTGATGGAACTGGATTTCCCCGAAATTAGCAAATGAAGTTACCCATCTAGCTTATGACTTTAACCAAATTCATGGACCTGGGAGAGTGGGTAAAGATGGTACATGGAGGGAGGGTGTAAAACACAGTTCTTTGGATTAGGGTGACCTTGCCTGGTGGGGGCATATAGCAAAGTGGCCTTAAGGGCCTCAGGGGGCTTCCTTCCAAGCCAGTCCTGCATGTTGTGGGTAGTTTCTCTTCTTTTCATGAATGACTGGCCATCTCTTCCTTCCTTCCCCACTCAATCAATCTGACAAGGCCACTAATGCTTCCCTTCCTACCAACATCCTAGGTCTTGTGGGTAAGGATTTCTCCTCTGTGAGAAGCTCTTCTCTCTCCAGACCTAGGGATACTCCAGATCTGGCTTGTCTCAGCTAGTTAGACTGAGAATAACATCAAGTTTCCCTTGGGCCTTTTCCAAACTTAGCAGTTAAATGTAGGTGATTTTCCAGGAAAGAATAGCAGGCTGATAACACTTTCTTGATGATCAAGGGTCTCCTCTTTTGTGAGAAACAAAAGCAGACTGGGAACTGTCCAGTTCCCTGGGGCAGCAGGACAATCTAGACATGTTCTTACAGAATGCCAGCAATGAGGGTAATAGAGAAGAGCTAGAGAGGAAGCAAGCAGGGACTTTACAGTGCTTCCATATGGCAGGCACACACAGATGACTTAAACAGTAAATAAAGATTACTGCCAGATGTCCTCGGAGCTAAGCAGACAAGGTGAATCAAGTAATTGCTATGTATTGATCACTTTATTTATCTAAAGTAGGCTTCATATCCAACATGGGGCTTGAACTCAATGACCCCAAGATCAGCATACTCTACCTACTGACCCAGCCAGGCACACAGCACTGATCACTTTATGGCTTTTTTTTTTTTTTTT
>LNAC01000122.1:3138567-3199575 GCA_002007465.1 Ailurus styani
GGGGGTTTGGGGGGGGGGGGGAGTGGAGGGACAGAGGGAGAGGGAGAGAATCTCAAGCAGACTCTGTGCTGAGCCAGATGCAGGGCTGGATCTCACGACCCTGAGATCATGGCCTGAGATGAAATCAAGAGTTGGATGCTTAACCAACTGAGCCACCCAGGCACCCCAGCATTGATCACTTTAAATTAAGAGGTCAGTTTATCCTCACAACAGACTTATGAGTGGGGAGTCTTCTCCTACTTTAAAGATGGAGAAACTCTGAGAAGTTGAGGATCATACCCAAGATGCACAGTCAATGGGTACTAGAGCTGGGGTACAGATCCATTTAGTTTGGCTCCAGAGAGAGGCACACTCTCAGCCACATCACAGGACTATCTTCCACCTGTATCAGATGAGTCCTATCAGTGCCAGGATTTAGGCTCGTAATAGAGAGGCAGGGACTGGAACAGAATGTTCTCTAAACACTGTTCTAACAGCAACAGAAGTTGCACACAGGAAGAAGAACAGCTCTTCTTCAAAAATTCCAAATTTCCCAACTCAGCATGATTAAGAACATGGCCTTGGCACTGAAAATGCAACTGTGAACAAAACAAAGACTCTGCCTTTGTGGAGCTTACATTATGGTGGGGAGACAGCCAAAACGCAAATAAGAAAATAAATATACAGAATAAGAGAACATTGGTGATAAGTGCTGTGAAGAAAAACAAACTTGGCAAAGGATTAGATAAAAGGATAAGGCAGTGGAAAGGTCTTTCTGAGGAGGGGACAGCTGAGCAGAGATCTGACGGAAATGAGGGAATGAGTTATGTTGATATTTGGGAAAAACAATGTACCAGGTAGAGGAAGCAAGTGCCACAGTTGAGGGATACAATGTATTTGGAGTATTTAAGAAACAGGAGGAAGACCACGTAGGAAACAGCGAATCAAGCACAGAATATTGGTAGTTTGGAGATGTAGGCTGCTAAGGAAATAGTGGTGGTCAAGAATTCAATTTTAAAAAACAGTTAGCACAGTGCCTGATACACAGAAAGTACTCAAGAAATGTTAGTTGTTGTATTACTTTTATATTATCATTGTTATCATCCTAAAGTGATAGTGTATGTAAACCTCACTGCACATGATCACATCTCTGGTAACTTGAGTGAAACACTTCAGTAAAGACGGTCAAAGTGGTATGCTGGAACTGGCTTGCAAAGGCTCAGAGAGCCTATTTTAGCATCTCTTTCCAACTCCATGTTCAGTGACATTATGCAGCTTGCAGTCATCCATGATGGGAATATTTACATGATAGAAATCAAAAATGCTACAAATCAGGATTTTTTTTCCAGATTGCTAATTTTTAAACATTAACCAACATTCAGTGAAAACAATTTAATTGTTCATCAACTGATGAATGAATAAATAAAATGTGGTATATCCATAAAGTGTAATATTATTTGGCCAAAATAAAAAGGAATTATATATGTACTGATACAGGCTAAAACTTGGAGGAACCTTGAAAACTTTAAGCAAAGTGAAGGAAGTCACTCACAAAGGACCGCGTTTTGTATGATTTCATTTATATGAAATGTCCACAGTAGACAAATCCAAAGAGACAGAAAGTAGACTAGTGGTTGCCAGGAGATGAAGGGAGGGAAGAAAGAGAAAGCAGATGACCACTAATAGGTACAGAGTTTCTTTTTGAGATAATGAAAATAATGTTCTAAAATTAATTATGGCACTGGTTACACAATTCTGTGGCTATACTAAAATCCACTGAATTGTACACTTTAAACAGATGAATTGTACTGTATATGAATTATATCTTAATAAAGCTATTATAAAACAAACAAAAAAAACCATTTACCAGGACATGACTGGTCATAATACAGCAGCAACATTGTGCATGAAGTTAAGAAAAGCACTAAGCATCCTCAAAGAAGGGAGAGACCAGGCCTGGTCTGCTTGGAAAGAGGTTTCATAATTAGCCATTTCCTTAACCCCATCTTCCATGTATTTGTTTTAAAGGCAGTTGTTTAGCATTTATCATGTTCCAGGCTCTTGAAGCAAAAGAAGACCAAGACAAAATCTCTGCCTTTGATCAAGTACCTTGCAGTCTACAGCACCAAAAGCAGTGGGAGTAGAGAAGAATACTGGGAAGGGCGGAAAAATAAATTGAGCATTTGTGGCTTGGTTTTGAACTGGCTCCAGCCTTATCCCTTGCTTTGTTTATGAGATTACTGAAGGAGTCAATGGTTGAGGAAGAAAGTAAGAAGGTGACAGAGAATACTCTCAAGATAGTCCAGAGGTCTGCGATGGAGGGTTGCATAATAAGATATGTGTTGATGCGGCCCCAATTGCCATTTCCTCTTCATTTTCAATTTGTAGAATGGTATGTGTATTAGTCATGGTCCCAAGAGAAAACAGAGCACACTCAAAATAATTTCAAGAGGGTTGATTTATAAGGAGACTGATTACAAAGGTGGAATATAGGTAAACCACTGAGATAGTGAAGACACTTGGGACTTAAAGCAAGAGAGAAATCACCACCCCCAGACCTGATGGGAGGCAGAAGGGGAAGGTCACCAGGACTCAACAGGACAGAGGCTTATATAGTAACAACCGCATTCAGAGTAGTGACAGTCTGTCAAAAGACATCAACAGCTCAAGTTGACCTCAAAGGAGGTATATCAGAAATAAATACCTTGAACTCATTCTCCCTCCCTCCTATCATGACTAGATCCAACTAGAAGCTAGAATGTGCTGGAGCTTGTTCATAGAATCCATTTGGGTCATCCTTCTAGGTAGAGTAGCAGGGACAAAGAAGGATCTGTATAAACTATGAAGGGACAACTGGAAAATATTTGGCCCAATATGGAATCTTGAAGATGTCCATGTATGAAATAATGGATGCTATAGCTCCAAACAATTTTCTGCAGTTCTGCCCTCTTTTCTGTGTAATTCTGCTAATTCCACCAAAACTGCCTATAATAGATTCTACAACATTTGTAGTCAACAGAACCCTACTGTAGGACACTAACCCTGAAAAGGTATGCTATTGTGATGATAAATCAATCAGCTCAAGGAAGAAGCTCTACAGACTCCCCCTCTATCTACCCCCTCTCCTTTCCACCAAAACAGAACTATTGCCCAAGTAGCCTCTCACTGGAGAATGGAGAAGATAAAGGAAGCTTCCCATTCGTAGTTTTCAAAAGCAAGGTCTTGCTTTTTGATCCAAGTATTCATTACTTTATCACTGCCATTGTCAGTTAACATTTATTAATTGATCACTCTTCCTGTCAAAGCACTGTCTTACATGCAAGATAACTTTTGTTATTCCAAAGGAGGCCCATTACATTTTAACATGAGATGAAGTTTTAGAGATCATCTAATAATCTACTTTCACTTTGCACACGGGGAAGCTGAGATCTAGAGCAGACATTTAACTCCTCCAAGGTCATCTGCTAAGCACAACCTCTGATCTGCTCCTGGTTCCATCCCACCCTTACCAACAACCCACGACTCAAAACCNGCTAAGCACAACCTCTGATCTGCTCCTGGTTCCATCCCACCCTTACCAACAACCCACGACTCGAAACCAATATCTTTTTTTTTTTAAGATTTTATTTATTTATTTGACACAGAGAGAGAGATTACAAGTAGGCAGAGAGGCAGGCAGAGAGACAGGGAAAGGAGGAAGCAGGCTCCCTGCTGAGCAGAGAGCCCGATGCGGGCCTGGATCCCAGGACGCTGAGATCATGACCTGAGCCGAAAGCAGAGGCTTTAACCCATTGAGCCACCCAGGTGCCCACAAAACCAATATCTTGAAGCCCAATGAATTTCTGTTTTCTAAGCTTGTCTCCTAATTATTCCATCTCCTAAACAGACTTTCACTATGTGAAAAATAGGCATCATCAAAGAGGTTGATGCAACTTTCAAAATGAAACATCCACTTCAAAAAAATTAAAACTGACATATTATTATTTTAGGAAATAGAGGTTCATGGGATTAAATTTAATAAAGAGTTTTTCCGATTCCAAAAAGATTAAAGGTCTCAAAACTGTAAGTCCACACAGAGATATTTATATTTATCCTTATGGGAATTTAATATCGGAATTTATTCATGTGTATGCCAAATCCAAAACCTGAAGAGCTGTATTATTTGGAGTTTTCCAGAGAAACAGAACCAATAAAACCAAAAAGTATCATATCCATATCCATATCCATCCATACATCCATCCACACATCCATATATACAGAGATTCATTATAAGAGACTGGCTCACATGATTATGGAGGCTATGATATGCTGCCTGCAAATGGCAAATCCAGGAAAGCCAGTGGTATAATTCAGTCCAAGTCTAAAGGCCTAAGGTGAGAGAATAATATAAATCCCAGTCCCAGGGCAGGAGAAGATGAGACGAGGTGTTCCAGCTCAAGTGAAAAGGCGGGAAAAAAGACTGACTTCCCTTTTTTCCCTCTTTTGTTCTATTTAGGCCTTCAATGGAATGAATGGATGGTATCTAATCACACTGGAAAGGGCAATCTAATGAGTCCTCCAATTCAAATGCTAATCTCATCTAGAAATACCCTCACAGATACCCCAAAACAATGTTTAATCTGGGCACCCTGTTGCCTACTCAGGTTGACACGTAAAATTGACTGTTGCAGGTGCCTTACATGGTTTTAAATTTTGTAAGCACTTTCTTCCCCCCTTCTATTTGTGTAGAATCTTAACATGTGCCTATGTTTAAGTCATTATTCCCTATCCTAGTAGTGATTTCACCTTAATCCAGCACAATTTTATAACCCACAGTAACTCACAAGAGAATAATAAATTTATAAAGCAACTGTATAGATGAATATATGCCACACAAAGTAAATTAGATTAGCGTAAAGGTAAAAATTACTTTCTCCTTCATATAAAAAGTGCTGCTGCCACACTGCTCTTCTGTACAAAGGCTTATCAAGCTTCCATCATACTTGTAAATGTCCCATTGGCCAGAGCCAATCATTTAGCCAAAGGCAGAGTCAGTTAGAGGAGTGACAAGAATATGAATATTCACAGGTATGGTTTATTGGGAGCCGCTGATTTAACATTTAACCACGCAAGCTCCCTCCTAAATCCCCAACCCATATTTCCAACTGCTACAAAGCATTTGCCCCTATATGCTTCACAGACACCTCAAATTTATCATTCCCAATATCACTCTCATTTTTCCCCATCTTAAACATGCAACCTGAGGGTTATCTTACCTCAGAAATTTCTTTTTGAATCCAGCTTCTCTTCTCCAAACCCACTTGACTTAATTTCAAGTCTACATCATTTGTCCATTCTCTAACAGTGTCATCTTCCACATAATAAGTATAATAATGGCACAGCCTTGACTATAAAGTGTTATTTATAGGATTAAGTTCTTGTCAAAGATGTTCAGTGGGTTGAATGGTAACCCTCCAAAAGATATATCCTCCCAGCATCTGTGAATGTGATCTTTTTTGGTAAGAGGGTATTTGCAGATGTAATTGAGGATCTCAAGGTGGATCTAAATCCCATGACACTTTTCCTTCTAAGATAGAAGATTGAGACACATAGAGAAGAAGGCAATGTGAAAACAGAAGTAGAGGTTGGAGTAATGAATCTACAAGCCAAGGAACACCAAGGATTGCTGGCAACCCACCACAAGCTAGGAAAGAGGAATGGAATAAATTCCCCCTCAGAGCATCCAGAAAAAAATCAACTTTCCCAAAACCTTGAATTTGGAGTTCTGACCTCTGGAACTATCAGAGAATGAGTTTCTGTTGTCTTAAGCCACCAGGTTTGCAGTTATTTGATACAACATCCCTGAGAAACTAATGGAAGATCCTTCATCACTGCATCTCTATTTTCCATCTCTCTTCTTTTCCTTATCTTCTGTTACCCCCTGCTGTATATTCTCCAAGCATATAGATCCCTTCTCCCTTCTGGGCTTTCTCCTGAAATGCTCTTCTCCCCTTTCCTGCCTCTCAAACTTTTATTTTTTCCATTAAGACCTACTTGAAATGTCACATCCTCTATGAAGTATTATCTGCTTTCATATTATGACTGTTTTCTGTCTTCCAGTGTGATCTGTCCTTCTGGTTCCACATATTTTGGTCAGATACCTGCTATAAAACATTTAATGTTTGGCATTTGTTCAACCCAACATGGTGTATTTAATTCTCCGTTTAAAAAATTTTTTTTTACATTAAAGCACATTTCCTTGCTCTTTTATCTTTTCTTCAATTTAGAAATTGAAACAACTCTGATCAATAAGCCCACCTGCATTCATAATTATATTAAAGAATAATAAGTACCTAGAAGGCAAATTTTTAAAATTTCAAATATACCCAGGTGAACATCATGACCAATGAAAGTAGAAAAATAAGCTTCATATGATAAACCAGACAAGTATTATATGATATTACTTATATGTGGAATCTAAAAAGGGCAAACATGGCAGCGCCTGGGTGGCTCAGTGGGTTAAGCCTCTGCCTTCGGCTCAGGTCATGATCTCAGGGTCCTGGGATCGAGGCCCACATCGGGCTCCCTGCTCAGCAGGGAGCCTACTTCCTCCTCTCTCTCTCTCTGCCTGCGTCTCAGCCTACTTGTGATCTGATCTCTCTGTGTCAAATAAATAAACAAAATCTTTAAAAAAATAAAATAAAATAAAATAGCCACAGAGATGCAATGCACAATTTATTGAACCTAGACAATAATATTGTACTACAAGCATGTAATCTGATAAATATCATTACAGCCACAACCATATTATGATATATAAGTATATCAAAGTAACATGATATATCCCTTTAATTTACACAATGTTGATGTCAATTTTATGCAATAAAAAGTAAAAAAAAAGAGAGAGAAAAATACACTACAATATTATGCCATAAATGTTTTAGATATTGTTTTCTTCTTCTTAAAAATAGATACTTTATCTCAGAAGAAAAATTAGCAATAATCAAAGTATCTTGTTGAAGAATGATTTATTGATAAAATAAATTTATTGGCTTTTAACTATTTCTTTTTTTGTTTTTTTTAAAGATTTTATTATTTATTTGTCAGAGAGAGAGAGAGCACAAGCAGGCAGAGTGGCAGGCAGAGGCAGAGGGAGAAGCAGCCCCCGTGCTGAGCAAGGAGACCAATGCAGGACTCGATCCTCCCTGGAGCCTGGGATCATGACCTGAGCCAAAGGCAGCTGGGTAATCAACTAAGCCACCCAGGAATCCCCGCCTTTAACTATTTCAAACTATTTTCTCTACATTTGGAAATTCAAACTTAGTAGAATAAGGACAGATTGAATATTTTAAAAATACCTTGAATCCTTATAAGGTAATGCTGCTACATTATCTTAAACTATCAAAGGCTGAGTTAAAGTTGAGGATATAAAATAATGTACGGACATCCCTTTCCTCAGAGAACATTTACAGTCTAGCTAAGAGAATATTTACATTAAAGTACAAATGACAACATAAAGTACCACTGATTGAGTACAACAAACAATAAAATCTATATAAGAAATCACAAATATTCTTAAATGCCATATGATACTGTTTATATTCAATAATAATCCACAATTAGTATTACTATTGAAAGAGTAGATCTATTAATAATCAGGACAAAAGGCAGAAAAAATTGCAGGGAAACTCCACAATGAATGATTTGGTTTTTATTTAAAGAACTAATATAAAAGGAGGGCGCAAACTAAATTTAGCAATATATTAAAAGGATCATACACTACAATCAAGTGGATTTATCCCAAGGATGCAACAAATATCCACAAACTAGTCAATGTGATAGACCACATTAACAAAATAAAGGATAAAAATCATACAATCATCTCAATAGATAACAGAAAAAGCACTTAAAAAATTCAATATCCATTTATGACAAAAACTCTCAACAAAGTGGGGATAGAGGGAATGCACCTCAACATAACAAAGGCCATCTATGACAAGTCCATAGCTAACATCATTCTCAATGATGAAAAGCTAAATGCTTTTCCTCTAAGATCAGGAATAAGACAAGGATGCCCACTCTCACCACTTTTATTCCACATGGTGTTTTGGAAGTCCTAACTAGAGCCATTAGGCAAGAAAAGGAAATAAAATGCATCCAAATTGGAAAGGAAGAGGGAAAACTGTCACTATTTGGAGATACAACGATATTATTTAGAAAACCCTAAATATTCCATTAGAACTAATTTATTAGTTTAGAACTAATTTATTAGAACTAATAAATTTAATAAAGTTGCAGGATACAAAGTCAATACACAAAACCCTGCTGTATTTATACCCTCTGATAATGAATTATTAGAAAGAGAAATTAAAAAAACAATTGCATTTACAATTGCATCAAAAAGAATAAAATACCTAGGAATAAATTTAACCAAGAAGGTCAAAGGCATATATATTGAAAACGACAAGATATTAATGAAAAAAATTAAAGAAGATACAAACAAATGCAAAGACATTCTATGCCCAAGAGCTGAAAGAATCAATATTGTTAAAATACCCACACTATTCAAAGTAATCTACAAATTCAGTGCAATCTCTATCAAAATTCCAATGTCATTTCCACAGAAATAGGACAAATAAATAATCCTAAAATTTGTACGGAATCACAAAAGATCCTGAATAGCCAAAGCAATCTTGAGAAATAAAACAAAGCTGGAGGCATCATGTTCCCTGATTTCAAACTATACTGCAAAGCTACCATAATTTAAAAAGTATAGTATTGGCATAAAAACAGACATACAGATCAAGAGAACAAAACAGAGAGCCGAGAAATAAACCCATGCATATATGGTCAATTAATTTGCAACAAATGAGCCAAGAATACACTGTAGGGAAGGACAGTCTCTTTGATAAATGACGTTGGGAAAACTGGACAGTCACATATAAAAGAATGACACTTGACAACTACCTTACACCATACACAAAAATTAACTAAAAATGGATTAAAAACGTGACTGTAAAACCTGAAACCATAAAATTCCTAGAAGAAAACATAGATGGTAAGCTCCTTGATATAGATCTTGGCAATGATTTTTTAAAATCTAACATGAAAAGCATAAGCAAGAAGAGCAAAAATAAACAAGTGCTACTATATCAAACTAAAGAGCTTTTCTGTACAGCAAAGGAAATCATCAAGAAAATTAAAAAGCAACTTACTGAGTGGGAGATAAATCATATAACTAATAAGGGGTTAATAATCAAAATTTATAAAGAATTCATATAACGGGGGCGCCTGGGTGGTTCAGTGGGTTAAGCCTCTGTCTTTGGCTCAGGTCATGATCTCAGGGTCCTGGGATCAAGTTCCGCACTGGGCTCTTTGCTCAGCGGGGAGCCTGCTTCTCCCTCTCTCTCTGGCTGCCTCTCTGCCTACTTGTGATCTCTCTCTGTCAAATAAATAAATAAAATCTTTAAAAAAAAAAGAATTCATATAATAGAACAGCAAAACAAAACAACAAAACAACCCCACAAACAATCCAATTATTAAAAATGGGCAGAAATTATTTTTCCAAAGACATACAGATGGCCAACAGGTGCATGAAAAGGTGTTCAACATCATTAATTGTCAGGGAAATGCCAATCAAAACCACAATTAGATATAATCTCACACCTGTTAGAATGGCAGCTAACAACAAGAAATAACAAATGTTGGCAGGGATGTGAAGAAAAAAGAACTCTTATGTGCTGTTCGTGGGAATGTAAATTAGTACAGCCACTATGGAAAACAGTAAGAAGGTTACTTAAAAAATTAAAAATAGAACTACCATGGAGCACCTGGGTGACTCAGTCAGTTAAATGTCTGACTTTGGTTCACATCATAATCTCAGGGTCTCAGAATCGAGCTCCCTACTGGTCTCCATGCTCAGTGGAGAGTCTTCTTGACCTCTCCTCCACCTTTGCCCCTCCCCACCACTTATGCCCTCTCTCATGCAACACGCATTCTCCATCTCTCTCAAGTAAATACATAAAATCTTTAAAAATAAATAGAACTACCATATGATCCAGTAACTCCACTTCTGGTATTTACTCAAAGAAAATAAAAACACTAACTTGAAAAGATGCATCCCCATATACACTACAGTATTATTCACAATAACCAAGATCTAGAAACAACCAAAGTGTCCACTGATTAATGAATGAATGGATAAAGAAAATGTAGTATATACATAAATGGAATATTATTCAGCCATAGAAAAGAATGAAATCTTGCCATTTGCAACAACATGGATGGACCTTGAGGACATTATACTAAGTGAAATAAGTCAAACAAAGACAAATACTGTTATGATCTCACTTATATGCAAAATCTTAAAAAACAAAAAACAAAAATACCAAGCTCATAGATACAGCGAACAGACTGGGGATTGCCAAAGGCGAGGGGAATGGGTGAACGGGGTCAAAAGGTATAAACTTCCAGTTTTAAAGTAAGTCATGGAGAGAAAATGTATAGCATGGTGACTGTAGTTAATAATACTGCATTGTATATTTGAAAGATGACAAGAGAGTAAACTTAAATATTCTCATCACAAGAAAAAAAATTTGTAACTACATATGGTGGTGGATGTTAGCTCGTCTCACTATGGTGATCATTTTGCAATATATACATATATTGAATCACTATGTTTTACTCCTGAAACTGACATAATATGTATCAATTACATCTCAATAAAAACAAATTTAAAAAAAAATAGAGCAAAGTTAGCACCTAGGGTATGATTTGTCCAGACAACAGATAACTTAAAGAGCAAAGAGTTTGGGTCCAACAGAGCGACTATCTGAAGTGAAAATATGAACAAAGGAAATACTTATACATGTTTATGGTAGATGGTATCTTGTTTGCCATTATTCACTACCTTCTTCCTTCTAACAGGATGACCTACCACTGTTACGTGACTTGCCATTCCTCCTGCAGGGAGAGTGTACCTCCCCACCTCATTGGCATTGGGCTTGGCCCCTTAATATGTTGGTCTCTGGAATGTGAGCACACATAACACATGCCATAGCTGAGCAGAAGCTTTATGAAGAAGCATTAGGAGCTACTTCCAGGGCTTTTGAACTTTCTCTCAGCCACAAGAATGGAAATGTCCCATTTAGGTACTTCCCCTTTAACCTGAGTCCCAGAATGAGAAGACACTTAGAACAGAGCCAAAGCTGACCACAGGCTACATGCCCTGTAAATGAGCAATAAATGTTTTGGTGTCATAAGTCCGTAAGATTTTCTTACTATAGCAGAGTTGATTAATACAGAAACGCTACCTGGATGTAGGGTGCTGCTCTTAACCCTGTCTTTAGCATCAGATAATGGGTGGCATGGAAACTGTTGTGTAGAGCTAGAAAAATGGTAATCCATGGGGCACCTGGGTGGCTCAGTCATTAAGTGTCTGCCTTCCGCTCAGGTCATGATCCTAGGGTCCTGGGATTGAGCACCGAATTGGGCTCACTGCGTGGCGGGAAGCCTGCTTCTCCCTCTCCCCCTGCTGGTGTTCCTCTCTTGCTGTGTCAAAATGGTGATCCAGACTACGTAGTGATCAAATATTTGGTGAACGAAATTGTCACCTGCAATTACTTGAACAACAGGTGATAAACCTAATAAATTTATGGCTTTGGGTGAAGAGAAACAAATGGTTGTGCAAATAAAATACATTTGAAAATGAGAGACCTGGCCCAATCTCGCAAATTTTATAAATAGTGCTCCTTTCTGCACCCTTTCCTCTGCCTTCTTAGTACCTGTCATCAGCTCTTGTGCCCTCATGCAACACCCCACTCCTACGGTGGTGTCTCACTCCCCCTGCCTCTACGACCATAATATACTGTGCTTAAATGAGTCCCCAGTTTGTAGAGAATGAGGAATTCAGGCTAAAGAAATGCATGAAATTGTGATTTTGAACTCACAAGTTGATGATAATGATCACTGAGTGAAAAACATAGATAAGAAAATTTGATTCTTAATTCTTCCTCATGTTAATATTTTAGAAGAATGTGATGATGAGGGAGAATAAGCAAATACTCTCAAAATCATGCTGTATTATACACAACTTCCTGTGGGACACAAGGGTTCAATTTGAAAAATTACTCTTCTTGAAAACTAAATAGTAGTTGTTTTCCACAAGAACCACTGACTAGATGTTTTCATCTGGAAAGTACTTCACTCACTAGTGTAAAAAAGTTTAAGAACACAGCAACTAACAAATGTTCCCTGCTTTCTGAAGGGTTCCCTCTGTTCCTTTTGAAACACACAAGTAATTGTCAAGTTAACTGATCTCACACGTTTACTTTAATTAAATGACACAAACACTTTATTCTTCCAGATTCCTATCAAGATATATTTTAGAATTGCCTATGGTAAAAGCAATAAATCTTATGTAATCATCCCACTGTCTGTAATACTTTTCAAATACATTTTTATTGATATGCAATCAGCATAATAATTCCTTTCTACTAAAATTTCCAGTTCCTGTTAATGGTCCTATAAAACAAAGATACTACTTCTTTCAGATTTCATAAACATAGCAATCTGTTCTCTGATTAAATCTGTTCTTTGAACCTTTTTCCTACTGAATCTTTAATTCAAGTTTAGGAGACAATAGCAGACTTCAGTAACTTGACAGACTTAGGTGATTGTAAAGTTCATCATTCTTTCCTTTGCTCTGTTAAAGTACTCCAAATTTAGGTTGCAGAGTACCTAGAGAGGAATCCCCTTGGAGGTTCCTGTTATTGTAAGGAGGCGTGTTGCACAGACATAGTACCGGTATCAGTTAGGGTTCAACCAGGGATTTGGAACCACTGTTAGCAATGTGAATAAACGAGTTACCAAAGGAGACCTTACACAATTTGGAGAGAAGCTGAGAAACACAGGTCCAGAAGGGAGCGCCTAGAGGATCAAAGCAGCTAACAACACAAAGGAGAGCCGGAGAGGTTGTTGGCTCTGCATTTGGTTATGGGCCTAAAGTTACTGTAGGTCAATAGGGCAGACAGTCAGGAAGGAGAGCTGGGAGCAAAGTCGACTGAGGAAGGACAAACCTGTGAGGACAAACTGGTACCATTTTGTCTGTTTCTCATCATTCCAAACCTTTATTATGTGGATGGCCCAAATCAAACTGAAAGAGATCAGGCAGAAGTTGGAGAAGCTGAGCGCCCAGCTGCTGCCCCACCACATGAAGGCTCCTATCAACATATCAGTAACAAATCTGAGTTGCACCCTGAGCCCTGCACTGACCTTACAAATGTAAAGGCCTTTGCCTAACTGCGCTGCTTTCTAAATCTCAGGCAGATTTTCTCATGTGACAAGCCCAGAGAAGTCTGGCAAACACAGTTGACCCAAGATAAAATTACACAGTGCCTGGAAGTCCCTTCATGTAAATTGACCCTCCGATGGATTTAAGCCTCTCAGAGACCACATATATTCATTGAATAATAAAGCCTATCATAGTACAGAATCTTAATTATTGCATTTATTTGAAAATTTTCCTCCAAACATTAACTACCAGCAAAGAGGTATTTATTTCGCTCTAAGATAAACATAAATGAAAAAAAGATAAACATAAATGTAAAGCAACATTCAACATCTTATCACTGTTTGATTTTTTAAATGGAAGAAATCTACTTAATGCTTCTCTATTTCCACCCAACTCGCCTTTACCATCTCAGCTCTGCTCACTCTATCTTCTTTCTGCTTGTCCTGCATCAAAAAGTATTTAAACTCCAAACATAAAGCCTTCCTTCTTGCTCCTCCCTGCAATGCGTCCTTTTATCAAAACCACCAAGTCCATCTGTCAGAGTTGTATAAATCTAAGCTATAATTACAAATATGAATTAAGTTCAAGATCTTTCTTACAGAGTTCTCTGTCCCATGTAAATTAAATATGAGGTATATCACCAAATTCTATATCCTTGCAAACTCAACTCAGCTGAAACTGGTGATATCCCTAATACACTCTTGGAGTCCCTAGAGATGTCTCTGCCCTCATCAAAGAATTCTCCTAGAAGAGTAACAAGCTTAACTTCATCTGAAGTCTCCCTTTGTCCCCAGGGACACACTGTTCTAATCAGTAGTGGCACTGAGCTTCCACTTGCCAGAAGCATTAAAACTGAATCCAACCACTTAGCTGACATAATAGAACGTTCTGGAAATCACAGCTTTTTCAACCACATTCCCTTCACTTTTGATTGGGAATTTTTGGTTAGGATAACTTCCCAGTAGTAGCGTTTGCTAATAAGTTAACTAACATATTATCCCCATGACATGGTTAAAAGTCACCAGGAATTGGGGCAGTAGATCCAAATGTTGGCTCTGGCACAAGTCTCAATGAGAAGGTAAAATGCACATTATAGGGGTGTTATTGTAAATTGTAAGTTAAATAATGGATATCCTATTCTCACCCATAATGACCCCTGACTAGTCCATTACCCACCTCATTGGTGAGGAAATACCTTCTCTTTCTTGCATTGGGACATACATTTGTTTAATGGAGTGCTTGTAGGACTGCACAACCATTTCAGGGGCCACCTCACACCACACAAGCCACTATTCCCTTCCACACAGGACCTGTGATGGACCTGCTCCGCCATGCCTCATAGCCACTTACTGTGAGGTGGGAGATCTTTCCACATCAATGATAAACGTTATTTTTTTCTTCTTCCTCTTTTTCAGGGTACATGGTATCCCCCCATGTAGTCCAGCCTTACATTACTCAGGATTAGAAAGGTACCATAAAAAATTAATGCAAAAATATTATATCTTATGTGACATAAGTTCTTATTAACGTAGAACATGCTTTTCTCCTAAGTTTTATTTTATGTCACTAATGGTCAACAATTTGCTTTTAATTCCAATCATATTCCTAAGGTACAATCAATTATTTGACTTCACTTTCCTTATTTTTTTTCTTAAAGTTACTTATAATAAAGTTATAACTATAAATATAATAAAGTTATGATAAAAGACAAACACATAACTAAACATAGCTTAATGAAAACCAAAGCTAATTTCTGTTATATTTACATTTAAATTACAGAGAAATAAATATGTGGAAAGTATCTCCATCATCAATAGCAGTTGCTAGGCTTATAAAATATTTTGTGCATGTAGGGATTACTGAAGCACAAAAGATTTCAGTTTTCTTCCCTCTCTTCCTCCATGCTGACCTTATTCACATGCCTAGTGAGCAGACAAAAGTCAGTTCAGACTCAGAAAGGCATTTGATCAGTAGATTATACACAATAAAAAATTTCAACTTTTATTTTTAAATGTTAAATTTACTACAGGCTGATTAAGAAAAATCAAATATGACTTCTTTAAACATTCAGTATTTAAAATTGGAAAATTTTGGGGCACCTGGGTGGCTCAGTGGGTTAAAGCCTCTGCTTTCGGCTCAGGTCATGATCTCAGGGTCCTGGGATCGAGGCCCGCATCGGGCTCCCTGCTCAGCGGGGAGCCTGCTCCCCCCCCCACCGCCTGCCTCTCTGCCTCCTTGTGATCTCTCTCCCTCTGTGAAATAAATAAATAAAATCTTAAAAAAAATAAAATAAAATAAAATAAAATTGGAAAATTTTGGCTTATAACTAATATTTTTTAAGTTGCAAGAGCATTTCATGAAGATGTTGCCCGTTTCAAATACTGAATAAGATCTTCTCTCTCACTCTTCTTTTTAAGACCAGAAAAGACCATTTTAGTTCCAGGGATATATTTCTTTGGGTTCTCCAAATATTCCATCAGAGTTTCCTCTCCCCAAATAACACCTATAAAGGTGAAAATAAGTTTTAAGTTTGTGTAGTTATATTTGTAAGTCTTACTTTCTGATGTGACCCACATATGTGAACAAAAGATTACTCTTAGATTCAGTAGGAAGACTCTCATAACTGGGAATACTTACAGTTTCTGACCTATAAGAAAATTCCAAAACTAGCCTTTGGTGCTCTACTCTTCCAATTCCCTATAGAAGTCTAATATTCACATGCTGTTCAGCCTGACCCAAAGTACACCAATAAACTGCCAACCTAGACATGTTGGACCTAAGTAGTACCCCATCCTCCTACAATCACAGAGTTCCTTCTAGAAGAGATCTTAGAAATTAATTCAACCCCTCATTTTGCAGATGAGTAAATGATCCAAACAGAGGAGAATAATTTCCCCCTAAGAGACAAGATGACTTAATGTTGAGAATCTGTAACTGCTAACTCATATTTTTTGTTTTTTTCTTCCAATAATCCCATGTTGTCCCCGTCCAAATCTCTGTCAAAAAGCTGATTTTAGGAAACGAGTTTTACAATGAGAGAAAGGTTGTCTCTTCCTTTTTTCCTATCTAAAACCAGTCAAAAAGAATATGGATAAAAAGAAACAGAAATGCTAACTCCACCTTTGATAAAATATTGAGGGAGCACCTAGAACTCCAAACTTCATATAATCAGAAGACTACCAAAAACATAAAACCTGGACCAGAGTAAGAGGACACCTGTCACTAATGATCTCAAAAGAAGAAGAGTTCTCCAAAGTAGGTGATAAATCCAAGGGGCAAGTCATAGTCCTCTGGCTCAAAAAGAGTTGAGTGTATATAAGCTGGCTGTGAAAGTCTCTAAATTCAATTTGACACTATGGAGGCTCAGGGGAGCCAGGATTAAAGAAGAAAACACAGACATGCCAAGGTTAAAAGAAGCATTCTTCCTTTTGATTTCTATTTGCATGGAATATCTTTTTCCATCCCTCCACTTTCAGTCTGTGTATGCCCTTACATCTGAAGTGAGTCTCCTGTAGGCAGCACATAAATAGGTCTTGATTTTTTTTATCCATTCAGTCACCCTATGCCTTTTGATTGAAGCATTTAGTCCATTTATATTTAAAGTAATTACTGATAGGTTATATACTTACGGCCATTTTGTTAACTGTTTTCTGGTCGTTTTTATCAGTCTTTTCTATTCCTTCCTTCTCTTGCTCTCTTCCCTAGTAGTCTGATGGCTTTCTTTAGTGTTACTCTGAGATTCCTTTCTCTTTATTATTTTGTATAGCTATTATAGGTTTTTGGTTTGTGGTTACCTTTAGATTCATACATAACAGCTTATGTGCATAGTAATCTATATTAAGTTGATGGTTCCTTAAGTTTAAACACACTCTAAAAGCACTAATTTTTTACTCCCCCCTCCATGTTTTATGTATATGATGCCATATTTTATCTTTTTATTTTGTGTATCCCTTGGCTAGATGTAGATGTAACTGATTTTACTACATTTGAGTTTTAACCTCCATACTGGATTTAAAAGTGATTAACCTACTATATTTCCTTTTACCTGTGAATTTTTTTCCTTTCAAAATTTTCTTACTTTTAGTTATGGCCTTTTCTTCTCAGTTAAAGAATTTCCTTTAATATTTCTTATAAAGCTGGTTTAGTAGTGATGAACTCCTTTAACTTCTGTTTGGGAAATTCTATCCCTCCTTCTGAATGATAACTTTTCTGGGCAGAATATTCTTGGTTGTAGATTTTTTCCTTTCAGCACTTTGAATACATAATGTCACTCCCTTCTGGCCTGCAAAATTCTGGCTAAGAAAACAGCTGATAATCTGATGGGCTTTCCCTTACACGTAACTTTTCTTTTTTTCTTACTGCTTAAAAAAATCTCTTTATCAGTACTTTTTGCCATTTCAGTTATTATGTGTCTGGGTGTGGACCTCCTTAGGTTCATCTTGTTAGGGCCTTCTGTGCTTCCTGGATCTGAATGTCTGTTTCCTTCCCCAGTTTAGGGAAGTTTTCATCTATTATCTCTTCAAATAAGTTTTCTGCCCACTTTCTCTCTCCTCCTTCTGGGATCCCTATAATGCAAATGTTATTATGCTTGATGATGTCACAAAGATCCTATTTACCTATTCTCATTTTTTGTTATTCTTTTATCTTCTTGCTGTTCACCTTCATGGCTTTCCATTATACTGTCTCACAGATCACTGGTAGTTCCTCTGCCTCCTCTAACACACTCTTGATTTCCTCTAGTGTATTTTTTATTTCTTTTTTTTTTTAAGATTTTTTATTTATTTGACAGAGAGAGAGAGAGAGATCACAGGCAGAGAGGCCGGCAGAGAGAGGAGGAAGCAGGCTTCCTGGTGAGCAGAGAGCCCAATTCAGGGTTTGATCCCAGGACCCTGAGATCATGACCTGAGCCAAAGGCAGAGGCTTTAACCCACTGAGCCACCCAGGCGCCCCATATTTTTTATTTCAATTATTAAATTCTTCACCTCCGATTGGTTCTTTTATATTTTATGTCTTTGTTGAAATTGAAGCTCCTAAAGTTAAGCCCCATTTATTTTCAAAGCCAGATGTTGTGAGATTTGTCTTCCAGTTTGTGTCTCCTGTGCCAGGGGTGCCTGGTATGGATTCTGATCCTCTTGCTTCTCTGTGCTTGTGATGTCCCTCCTATTGTGTGCTGGGGGTTTGGTTCTCAATCATGTTTTCACCCGTTGTACCCTTTTTGATGTGGCCCTCTTTCTATGATTGGCTGTGGGAGGTCGGTTCTGCCAGTCTTCAGGTCATTTTCAGAGTTAGTCATATAGCATATTATCTCAGTGTGTCCACATGGATGAGGTGAGCTCAGGATCCTCCCATCTTCCTAAAACTTTCCAAGTTTGACCTTTTAACATTCCACATATAAATGATATTATACAGTATTTTTTTCTCTAGCCTATTTCACTCAGCATAATACCTTCAAGTTTCATCCAAGTTTTTGCAAATGGCTAGATTTCCTTCTTTCTCATGGCTGAATATTCAATTGTATATATTTGCCACATCTTTCTCCATTCATCTATTGGCAAACACTTAGGTTGTTTCCACAGCTTAGCTATTGCAAATAACGCTGCAATGAACATGGGATGCAGATATCTCTCCCAGATTGTTTTCATTTCCTTTGGATGTATACCCGGAGATGATATTACTGGATCATATGATAGTTATTTTTAATTTTTAATGAATCTCCATACTGTTTTCCATAGTGGCTGCACCAATTTACATTTCTACCACCAGTTCACAAGTGCTTCCTTTTCTCCACATCTTTGCTAACACTTGTTAGTTCTTGTCTTTCTGATGAAAGCAATTCTAACAGGCATGAGGTGATATCTCATTGTGGTTTTGATTTGCATTTCCCTGACAATTAGTGATGTTGAACACCTCTTCATGTACCTGTGGTTGAATTATACATCCTCTTTGGGAAAATATTCAGTTCCTCTTCCTATTTTTTAATTGGTTTGTTTTTTCACTATTGCTTTGTATCCATTCTTTATATATTTTGAGCATCAACCCTTTATCAGATACATAATCCACAAATATCTTCTCCCATTCCATAGGTTGCTTTTTCATTTTGTTGACTATTTATTTTGCTGTGCAGAAGCTTTTTAGTTTGATGTAGTCACACTTAATGACTGCTCTTGTTGCATGCTCTTTTGGTGTCAGTATCCAGAAGATCATTATGGAGAACAATGTGAAGGAGCGTTTTCCCTATGTTTTCTTCTAGAAGTTTCACAGTTTAAAGTCTTATATTTAATTAAGTTTCTAATCCATTTCAGGTTAATTTTTATGAGTGGTGTAATACAGGGATTCAATTAGATTCTGCTACTTATTATTATGTAACCAGTAGAACAAATAGTAATATTACATCCCCAATCAGTCAAAAATACTTCTTAAATGATCTTAGAGAAATTTTATTGCCGATTCTTAAATAATGTTAAAGCCAAGCCTTCTATACAGCTTTTAATCTTTAACAACAATCTACAATAAAAGATATATTTATAATCAGTTTTTTTAAAGATTTTATTTATTTGAGAGAGAGAGAGATCACAAGCAGGGGAAAGAGAGAGAGAGAGAAGCAGACTCCCCGCTGAGCAGGGAGCCCGATATGAGACTCAATCAAGGATCCTGGGACCATGACCTGAGCTGAAGGAAGATGTTTAACTGACTGAGCAACCCACGTGCCCTGTAATCAGTTTTAATGTTATTTCTAATCAATGCTAATAAGCAATAAAACCCTCAAAATACTGGCATTTAGAGAAATAAATATTAGGTTATAACCAGTCTATAAGTTAGGACTCAAAAGTTGACTGTTCTTGTAATGTGATAACAAAATAATAAAATGACACTATAGGAAAATATTACTTTAAAAACTAAAGAACCATACAAATTCAAATAACAAATCCAAGTTTCAGAATGATTTATTCAATACTCTAACAACTAGAAATCCTATTGCAATAAATGCAAGTGAAATGTGACCCGAACTGCCTGAATTTGAACAGACTCCACAGTCCTCAGCAATTCTGTCCTCACTTTAGACACCAGCTGCAAGTTTGAGGTCCCAGGCCATCCCAAATTCTAACCAACTGGCTATAAATTTGAAGGTTCCCTGGACCCCCTCAAGTTTGCTATAAAAACTTGCTAGAAAAATTTACAGAACTTAGGAAAGCACTATACTTAGTTACAGTTTTAATATAAAGAATACAAATTAGGACCAGTAAGATAAAGAGATCCATATGATGAAGTCTGGGAAAGTCCCAAACACAAAGCTTCTGGGTCCTGTCCCTGGGGAATCAGGACTCATCACTCTTCTAGTAATTGATGTGCTCACCAACCAGGAAGCTCAAGCGGAGCTTCCAATGAAAGGTTCCAGAGTTTTTATTGGGGTTCCATTACATAAGAATGCCTATTGAATCACTAGACATGTGCTAAAACTGAATCCCCAGCTCCTATCCCCTAACCCTGGAGGTGGGACTGATAACTCACCTAGCCCAAAGTTCGAAGTCTCTAATCACATAGTTGGTCTTTCAAGCTTGCCCATCCCATCCTTAAACTATCTAGGAGCCTACCATAAGTCATCTCATTAGCATAAACTCAGGTGGTGGTCCAAGGACCCAAACGTAAATAAAAGAGACACTCTGATCACTTGGGAAATTCTAAAGTTTTAGAGATTCCCCCCTAGGAACCTAGGACAAAGACCAGACAAATTCTTTATTATAGGATACTTATTAACCACATTTTTGCACATACTAAACACAATGATATTGTGTTAATAACAATTACATTGATATTTAAAGATTCTGAAGCACCCTTGACCAAAGATTAAATTTTATTCTATCTTATTTTAAGTGTTTTACCAATTATCTATGTACTTTATATGTATATATGGTCCTTTATTATGGATGTTCCCTGAATAAGGATACATTGAGGTCTTAACCCCCAGTACCTCAGAATGTGGCTCTATTTAGAAAAAGGACCATTACAGATGTGATTAGTTAAGTTGAAATGAGGTCATACTGTAATAGGAGGGGCTCCCAATCTTATATGATTGGTATCCTTGTAAGACAGCCAAGTGAAAACAAAGACACACACAGATCATGAAATGATAGAGATTGGAGTTATGCAGCCGAAGGCCCAAAACACCAAATGGTGTTTTCTGGTAGCAAACTACCAGAAAATAGTTGGAAACAAGGAAGGATTGCCCTACAGGTTTCAGAGCATGGTCCCACCAATACCTTGATTTTGCACTGCCAGCCTCCAGAACTGTGAAGCCTCCAGAACTGTGAAGCCATAAATTTCTGTTATTTTAAGCCACTCAATTTATGATATTTTGTTACAGCAGCCCTAAGAAAGTAATACAGTCCTCAAATCCTTACCATCTATTCCCCCCTCCACTCCATCTTGGGTTGCTTTGAAACCCAAGAGAGGTCTAGGGACCAAGGACTTCCCTAGCTCTCCATCCTACTAAACTATATTGCCCTCAACATTTCAGAAAGATGAAAAGTATACTCTTTTCACATAAAAAGCTGTGAAAATCCTACATGTGCTAATTCTGTTTTAACTAAACCATTTGACTATAAACAGGTCCCTTTCCCTAATATTCTAGATAACAAAAATTTCACTATACCTCACCTGTCAGTAGAATAGGACCTGACAATTAGCTTTTCAACTATAATATAAATACCTGACGTTAAGTGATTTTTGCCAAGGCAACTATTTCAAAAACATCCAGTCTGAATAAACACACTACCAGTTACATAAGTAGATAGAGCCAAGTTTCCCCACCCCTGAATTTCCCCCTTTTTTAAAAGAATGCTCTGGTAGACCTAGATAACTACATTTGAGGACTGTTTGTTTTTCCCCTCCCATGCTTTAATTCCCATTCTTATGTTTTAAATTCAACATTAAAGAATGTACCTGCGAAACCCCACCCTTGGTACCAATAAAAGCAAAACACCAGGCCTGCTCACTAGCTCCCTTTCACTCTCTCTCTTTCCTTTCAACCTCACTGTATGGTCCCAGGCATGCCATGTAACCTCCAGGCCTTGTGAGTAATAAATTTTTCTTTTCAAAGTTCCCTGATGGTTGATACTAAGATGTGTCTTTCAATCATAATAAGAACCACAAGGTCTGGTTCAGCCGCAACATTGACTTTGGTTGGGAAAATGTCTGTAGGGGCTTACTACAAGTAGTATAGGCCCAGGTAAGTGTCCCCGCACATTTCTAGTCAATAACATCACTATGGATAGGCTGAGACAAACCCAAAACACCATCTTACTAGAAATATTAACACAGGTTAGCATAAGTACAATCCCTCTTTTGACAAAATGCAAGCTATTACATTTGCACCAAAAAAAAAAAAATAGTGCACAAAATGTCAACTCCCTTCATTAAAATCATTCTCCTACATTATAGTCCACAAAGCTCAATTAAAGAAACACTATACAGCACTATAAAACCCACTAAGAAACTTTGAAATACCAAATTCAAATCATGTGTGAAGAGAACTTGCATTTGCTATAATCTATATCTTAAACTTCTCCAAACACCAACACCAGGACAAAGACATCACAAGAAACTAAGAACCAGTATGTCTTATCACTATATATTCAAAAATCCTCAACAAAATACTAGCAAACTAAACCCAATACACATTAAAAAAATTATATACTTTGACCAAATGGGATTTATCCCAAGAATGCAAGGATGGTTCAACATAAGAAAATCAATCAACTTAACATGACACGTTAATAGAGCAAAAGGAAAAAGAATACATGATTATTTCAAAAGATGCAGGAAAAAATTTGATAAATTCCAATACCCTTTTATGATATAAATACTCAATAAACTAAGAATAAAATGGAAGCTGCTTAACAAGAAAATAGGGATTTTTTGGAAAATAGGGATTTTTGATATAAATACTCAATAAACTAAGAATAAAATGGAAGCTGCTTAACAAGAAAATAGGGATTTTTGGAAGCTAATACCATCGCCAAGGTGAAAAGCTGAAAACTTTCCCTCTAAGATCGGGAACAAAACAAAGAGACTCATTTTCACCAGTTCTACTCAGAATTCCACTAGAAGTCCTAGACAGAGCAATTAGGAAAAACAAAAGAAATAAAAGCCATCCAAACAGGAAAGAAAGAAGTAAACTACCTCTATCACTGAGGATATGATTCTTTATGTAGAAAATCCTGAAGGATCCACAAAAAGTCTACCAGAACTAATAAATTAATTCAGCAAAGCTTCAGGGTATAAGATCAACATACAAAAATCAGTTGTGTTCTATATAAGCAATGAAAAATTTGAAAAAAGAAATTAAGAAAACAGCTCTATTTATAGTAGTATCTAAAAGAATAAAATAACTAAGGAAGTGAAAGACTTGTACACTGAAAATTACAAAACATTTCTGAAAGAAATGAAAGGAGACCTAAATAAATGGAAAAGCATCCCATGTTCATAGATTGGAACATTAATGTTGCTAAAATGGCAATACTCCTCAAAACAATCTACAGATACAATGCAATCTCTATCAAAATCCCAAAGGTTTTTTTGAAGAAATGGGAAAGGTTATTCTCAAATTCATAGAACTGCAAAGAGCCCTGAATAGCCAAAACAATACTGAAAAAAAGAAAAAAAAAACATAGCTGGAGGGCTCACACTTCCTAATTTCAAAATTTACCACAAAACTACAGTAATAAAAACTGTTGTATTGTTATAAGGATAGATACACAGACAAATAGAATAGAATTGAATGTCCAGAAGCAAACCTTAACATATATGGCCAACAGAATTTCAACAAGGGTATCAAGACCATTCAACTAGGAAAGAATGGTCTTTTCAAGAAATGGGACTGGAATAACTGGATAACCACATGCACTTGATCTTAACCAAAAGTCTGGGAAGCGATGGATAACCACATGCAAAAGAATGAAGAAGGACTATTCCCTCACTCTCTTAATTAAAAAATTAAGTGAAAATGCATCAAAAACCTAAATCTAAGAACCAAAACTATAAAACTATTTGAAGAAAACATAGGGGCAAATCTTTATGACCTCAGATTTGACAATGGATTCTTAGATTTGATGCCCCTCCCCCAAAATCCATAAAAATATAAATAAATGGACTTTATACAAATTAAAAACTTCTGTGAATCAAAGGACATTATCAAGCAAATAAAGGCAAACTACAAAAGAAGAGAAAATATTTGAAAATCACATATTTGATGAGAGGTTAGTGTCCAGAATACATAAAGAACTCTTAAACGCAACAATAAAAAAGACAAACAATTCAAATAAAAAAAACAGGCAGAGGATATGAGTAGACATTTTTCCAAATCTACAAATGGCCAACAAGTTTTTGGACAAAAAAATTTCAACTGAGTGAATTTAAGGATCGAATTGACTTTATTCAATGATTCGTCAATCAGGCAGCATATAGAAAGGAGTTCCAATGGGCTACAGAAAGAGAAAGGTTTTTAAAGACAAGACAAGGAAGTCATAAACAATAAGAAAGAATTATTTCAGACAAGATCATCTCCTTTGGGGGGACAAAAGGGTCTTACTAGGTGGATTCCAGCACCGACCAGAAAATTCCAGACTGACCAATTAAGATTACATTCCTGGGAAGGATTGAAACTACAATTAAGTTAGGTATTAAGCCCCGGTTTAATGTTGTGGGCCTAGTACAATTGACTCTATTTTGCTTCAGTGGTTTTCTTTTTAACAGAGCACACTAAAACATGTTCAACATCATCGTCCATTAACGAAATGCAAAAAAATCATGAGATGCCACTTCACACCCACTAGGATGGCAATTTTAAAAAGAAAAAGAAAATAACAAAGTGTTGGAGAGGATACAGAGAAATAGGAATCCTGCATTACTGATGGGAATGTAAAATGGGACCGCTACTGTGAAAAAAAATTGGCCTTCCTCAAGAAGTTAAATATAGATTTAACAAAGACCCTAACATATATGTAGATATACATATCTATATATATCGAAAAGAACTGAAAACAGGAACTCAAGCAAATGCTTATTCACAAATATTCATAGCAGCACTATTCACAATAGGTGAAAGGTGGAAACAATCTAAATGTTCATCAACTGATAAATGGATAAACAAATTGTAATATATACATTCAATTGAATATGATTAGCCATAAAAAGGAGTGAAGTACTGATACATGCTACAACTTCAATGAGCCTTGAAAACATTATGCTAAGTGAAAGAAGCCAGACAAAAAGGTCATATTTTATGATTTCTTTTTATGAAATATGCAGAATAGGTGAATCCATAAAGACAAGAAGCAGATCAGAGGTTGCAAGGGGTTAAGGGTAGGAGGAAATGGGGAGTGATTATTAAATGTGTACAGGGGTTCTTTTCAAGTAATGAAAAGGTTTTGAAAATATAGAGAGGTTTTGATTATATAATACTGTGAATACACTAAATGTACTGATTTTGTACACTTTACAATGGCTAATGTGTGAATTTCATCTCAATAAAAAGAATAAAAAGAAACAAATAAAATAAAAACCTTTTCAAACAGTAGGATTGTAATGATCTGAAATTTGGGCCAATAAGAAATCCTAGGCCTCCAAGAACAGTTCAAAATAGAGTTGCAGTCTATTTAGAGTTGCACCCTATTTCTTGAGATGAATGCTATGCATATATGTACGTATATATCCAGGAATAATAAAATTCTTTGCAAAGATATTATAGTCTTTTCCAGCCATTTTTAATTTCAACCCTAAAATGTTTTCTCATTTTAACTGTCATCTACCTATTTCCCACCAACAAAAAAAATCACTGAATATAATTTTTCAAACTATTTATACAACATCCCCCCACTCTGCTAAGAATCACTACTACAAATAGAAAACTACCATTATGCTATTAAAATATGATTTGATCTTTTTAATTTAGCTCATGCTTTTTCAACATAAATGTTCTGCATAAAATAGAAATACCTTGTATAGGTAAAAACCTATGCCACAGAGATTGCTAACTCCTCTAATCAAAAAGAGACCTGTTATCTAAATACAGATCTTATAATATAAATCAATATTTCAGTAATATAAACATGAGGATTTCATTTTTAATGCTATAAACTAGAAAATTGTTATAATATCAAATCATGTGCTTTTTTTCTTTGCTACAAGGTTTCTGGTTCTCTCCCACAACTGCCTAGGTTTTACCTTTGGTTTTGTTAGCATCAGAATAAGAAAATCCTGGTGCTTCTCCTGTTTTTCGTCCAAAAAGGCCCTAGAGGTTTGGACCAGTCTTGTGTTTTCCACCTTTTTCCACTGTGTGGCACTGAGCACATTTCTGAATAAAGATCTTCTTGCCTGCTTCAGCATCTCCCATTTTGTTCTGCAATAAAACATTAAGCCACAGACCAAAAAAAAAAAATCTCAGATTTGCAAAGCTGGAAAAAAAATACTCCATCACTTTGAAATGAATACTAATGATATTAAACAAAAATGTATTTAAAGTATGCATCCTTTTAAAGTCTGAGTGTTCAAAAACACAGATTATAGCATCCAATTTTATAAAGACTTAATCACCTAACTTATTAGATTATTTTAAATTTCGAGCTACATATATTTCAGAAACTTATGGTATAAGCCTGGTTTTACGTCAGCCTTCAAACAACTATAGTAATTCATATTGGTCGTTATATTCCATTTTTTTCTTTCCACTTCCAAAAAGTGCATGTGCAAAAAACAATGCAAGGTTTCTAAGTCTAATTTGGCATCCCCTTGTTTAATAATAAGGATAGAACAAAATGCAAAAGGCACTTAAATGTGATATTTTTATAAGTACTTATATGCCTGCAATAATAGAACAGTAAAATTAAATATCTAGCAAAAGAATGAGGCCATAGCAGGTTATATGTAACATGTAATTTCTCATTTACTTTATACTCTCAGCTATAAACACATCTACCAGATTAGATTAAGCAGTATCTCAAAGCAATCAAATAACATTATTGAGTTCAGTCAGCAATAGTATCTGTTTAACACTAATGCAGTGGAAAATACAGTTCTAAGCAGGGAAGATTTTATTATACAGTGATAGATATATACAATAAAATTTGTACAAAGATATTTTGGGGGCGCCTGGGTGGCTCAGTGGGTTAAAGCCTCTGCTTTCGGCTCAGGTCATGATCTCAGCGTCCTGGGATAGAGGCCCGCATCGGGCTCTCTGCTCAGCAGGGAGCCTGCTTCCTCCTCTCCCTGTCTCTCTGCCTGCCTCTCTGCCTACTTGTAATCTCTCTCTCTGTCAAATAAATAAATAAATAAAATCTTAAAAAAAAAAGATATTTTGGTTAAAACTACCAAAAATTTTGTTGCATAACTAAGTTAAGTGTCTCCTCCATCTAAAATTACATAAAAACTAAAATAATTTCAATTTATTTTTAAAAATGTAGTTTGAAATGCCCATGAGTATAGCATCTAAGTTTCATTTACCAGTTCTTTTTATTTTTTTTAAAGATTTCATTTATTTATTTGTCAGAGAGAGAGACAGAGAAAGCAAGCACATGCACAAGCAGAGGGAGTGGCAGGCAGAGGCAGAGGGAGAGGCAAGCTCCCTGCCAAGCAAGGAACTCAATATGGGACTCAATCCTAGCACCCTGGGATCATGACCTGAGCCAAAAGAAGGCAGACACTTAACCAACTGAGCCACCCAGGCATCCTTTGCTCTTTTTATTTGAAAAATTAGAACAGGGGCAGTAGGTGTGGGGATGGATTTCAATATGAGATTGTATTACTATTATAGAAATCATGAAAATACCTAACTCTCTCTAACAGTAGAGTTCGAAACACATTTTTACCTTTATATCTCTACTGAGAAATAAAAAATGTGTTATTCTGATAATATTGAAAAATACAATATGGCTTAACTAAAGTTAGCTATTACTCAGAGAGAGGCTAGTACTTTCTATACTGTAACCTCCAAAATTGGTATCTTTCTAATTTTTTTTTTAAGATTTTTTTTTTATTTGAGAGAGAGCGTGCACAAGCACGAGCCTGGGGGAGAGGGAGAGAGAAAGGGAGAAGCAGACTCCCCACGGAGCAGGGAGCCCAAAGTGGGGCTCAATTCCAGGCCTACGGGATCACGACTTGAACTGAAGGCAGACACACCTAACCGACTGAGCCACTGAGGAGCCCTGGTATCTCCCTAATTTCTTTAAATATATGTGGAAACCCTAAACAGTGTCAATAATCCACCTAAAGGGAAGAAAGAAATTTTCTTTGAGCAAACTAACAACTAAGCTGTCAATGTTTTAGGTCTGATAAAAAGAAGACTAAGAAAACTCACTTTATCCAGGAGAAGCTTACTTTCAAATTGTAAACTTCACTCAAATACTGCATTCAATTTCTACTTATATGAGTTCTACCAATTCTCTGTATAGGTACAGAATTCACTGAACCTTTGAACAGGGGCCATAAAGAAAACTTTAGTCACAAATATAAATGTATGGCCTTTTAGCAAAATGCATTCACAATAATCATAAAGTTCATATCATATAATACAAAATGTCATCTGAGTACTAGCTAAAAAACCATTTCCAATTTTTACATAAAGCAAAAAAATCAGATTGATTCTTATACCTATTAAAGGTTACTGATAATTCAAGAAACCAGACATTTTTTTAAAAGGAAAAAAAAAACCTTTTTCCTCAAATAGATTTCACATGCAAGTCTCTTATAAGAAATGTCCATTATCATTGTTGAAACTACCAATATGTACCATGTGAAGACATTCATTACTGCCATCTTTAATCACTGCTGTGTGAGTACCTATGACCCTCTTCAAAGTGCATTAAAACCAATGGATTCAGCAACGATAACAAGGGAGGGAGGCAGGAAGACTAGGAAGGATATCAAGGGAATCCATTTCGTCCTATAATCATTTGGCACTCTAATAATATTTAGTTATTAAGAAGAAACATAAACCTCTTCAACCTTAGCCACGGCAACTTCTATCTTGACACGTCTTCAAAGGGAAGGGAAACAAAGGCAAAAATGAACTATTGGGACTTCAACAAGATAAAAAGCTTTTGCACAGCAAAGGAAACAGCTGACAAAACCGAAAGGCAACCGACAGAATGGGAGAAGATATTTGCAAATGACATATCAGATAAAGGGCTAGTGTCCAAAATCTATAAAGAACTTACCAGACTCAACACCCAAAGAACAAATAATCCAATCAATAAATAGGCAGAAGACATGAACAGACCTTTCTCCAAAGAAAACATATGGATGGCCAACAGACATATGAAAAAATGTTTAACATCGCTCAGCATCAGGGAAACATAAATCAAAAACCACAGTGAGATACCACCTCACACCAGTCAGAATGGCTAAAATTAGTAAGTCAGGAAGCAACAAATGTTGGTAAGGATACAGAGAAAGGGGAACCTTCTTACACTGCTGGTGAGAATGCACGCTGGTGCAGCCACTCCGGACAACAGTATGGAGGTTCCTCAAAAAGTTTAAAATAGAGCTATCCTACAACCCTGGAATTGCACTGCAAGGTATTTACCCCAAAGATACAAATGTAGTGATCCGAAGGGGCATGTGCACCCCAATGTTTATAGCAGCAACATCCACAATAGCCAAATTATGGAAAGAGCCCAGATGTCTATCGACAGATGAATGGATAAAGAAAATGTGGTATATATATATATATATATATATATATATGCGTGTGTGTGTGTGTGTACAAAATGGAGTACTACTCAGCCATCAAAAAAATGAAATCTTGCCATTTGCAGCGAAGTGGATGGAACTAGAAGGTATTATGCTAAGTGAAATAGGTCAATCAGAGAAAGAAATTTATCATATGATCTCACTGATATGTGGAGTTTAAGAAACAAAACAGAGGATCATAGGGGAAGAGAGGAAAAAATAACAAGATGAAACCAGAGAGGGAGACAAACCATAAGAGACTTAATCATAGGAAACAAACTGAGGGTTGCTGGAGGGTGGGAGGTGGAAGGATAAGGTAACTGAGTGATGGACATTAAGGAGGGCATGTGATGTAATGAGCACTGGGTATTATATAAGACTGATGACTCATAGGCCTGTACCTATGGAAAAGAAAATTAAATAGAAGAAAAAAATAGATGAGAATAGTGTGTAATAAAGATATTATTTCATGAAAATAAATACAATCTTGTACTCCTAAAATTTATATAATGTTACATGCTAATTTTATTTCAATAAATAAAAATTTTCTTAAAAAGAAGATTTATCTCACTGAAATAGGCAAAGATATGACACCTGGTATGAGAATGATCACTCTTCCAAGAATGAAGTAATTCTAATGATAAATAGAATAAGAGTAGCAAACACTTATGCATGCTTCTGTGGGCCAGGCATAGCTTAGTGCTTTATATATTATTAATGCATTTATTCCTCACAACAGTCATGTGAGATAGATACCATTAATATCTCTATTTTTACAGATGAGGAAAATGAGGCAAACAGAAGCTAAACGGCTTATTTAAGGTTACAGGTTGGTGAGAAGTGGAGAGAGATGGTGAAAAGTAAGAAGAAGAGCAATTTTCAATCTCTTTTAATTTTAACAATTCCCTTTTAAGAACAAACTAATTAACCCTGGGCTGAGCAGAATGTATGACACACTCCAGATTCTTAAAGAGAAGTAAGTAAAATACTTTTCGTATTGGTACGTACCACTGCCATTTCCAATTTTGCCCATTAAAAAGAGGGATGTGGTAAGAACAATCGAGGCACCAATAAGGCTTTCAAGATTTACAAAACCCACATAATTGGAAGTAAAAAAAAGTGGGAGGAGGAACGCATTAGAATAACTGGACGATAAATACTACCCAGGCTAAAAGATAAAGTTGTATCCTGTTGTAGCGGGAAAAGTACCGAAGTGGAACGCATCAGAACGATGTGACCCTGGGTAAATGTCTAGGAACCCCCTCCACCACCACCACCTTCACACACACATACACAGACGTCTATGGCCTTTCCCTCTTCGAGGCAGCTGTGCCTGAATCCCTAAACTGGAGTAAAAACCCAGCTTTCCAAACTGCCAGTCTTGCAATCCTTCATACCACCACTCCCACTTGGAGGCTGATTTCTGCCAACCGTGGGCGGAAGGCTCTACCCCGAATCGGTTCCACACAGGAATCATAAAAGCTGCAGACAGGCCCCTCACTAGAAACAGTTTTATGCTGCACTTAGGGACACGTAGACGCCACCAGGCTAGGGCTAAAAAGAGCCTCTTCCTAGCCGGACGGTTAGATACTCCTTTCTGAGTGAACCCTAGCCCGACCTGCTCTGGCCCCATAACCAGTGCTTAGACCATGTGGCTGCCGGGCCCACTCCTTCCCAGCCAGTCCCATACCTACCAGAGGGTCAGCGGCTCGCCCACCGCCTCCCCGGAGAACCCTTAGTAGTCACCCGGGCCTCTGCCGGGCCAGAACCCGGGCTGCAAGTTTGGGGCTGGCGATCCCACCGCAGGGCCTCAAACACCTGCTCTGGAGGCTCAGCCCCGCATGTGCTTCCGGCGAACGCCAGCCAATAGCAGGCCAGGCTCCTGGTTGGGGCACAGCTGATTGGCTCCCAGATGGCACAAGTTGGCAATTCTCGCAGGAGTTTAAGGACTAGAACTTGCTGGGCAGTCGCGGGCTGAATTGAAAAGTGACAAAGTGAACGTCTTTGGAGCACAGCAGCCCCAAGCGCATCTTTTGTTTGTTTAACTTTTGCCTAACCAAAGAGCTGAATTATCTATGCATATTGACCATTTGCGTGTCCCAGTTCTTGCTTGAAGCAGGAACTCAACGTTTTATGAATGGTCCATTAGCATTTGATTGCAGGAATCATGTGTCAACAAAAGAATAAAACAAATAGGATGGGCAAGGCACTGTGCCAAGCAACTTGGACAAAAACTGAACTGCAGCTCCAATTTTCTGAGTTACAGTACAGCTGGGACAAAATTTAAATACATTAAAAGTTACATCATTATAAATGAGCTACATTAGAAAAAAATACAATATAGGAACTGACAGCAAGGTTTCAAGCTGCTTGCTAACTGCCAAAAAAAAAAATGCGGAATAAAGTATGAATAGAAACAAAGAGAATTAGAACTGAAGGAGCAGGGCGCTGGGTGGCTCAGTGAGTTAAAGCCTCTGCCTTCAGCTCAGGTCATGATATCAGAGTCCTGGGATCTTCCCGGATCCTGCTCCCTGCTGGGCAGGGAGCCTGCTTCCTCCTCTCTCTTTGCCTGCCTCTCAGCCTACTTGTGATCTCTTTCTCTCTGTCAAATAAATAAATAAACAAAATCTTTAAGAAAAAAAAACTGAAGTAGCAAAAAAGGGAGATATGGAGGGAAGGACTGAAAAAGCTACAAGAAGATGACAGTTTTGAAGGTAGAGAGGTCAAAGTTAAAGTTGTATTTAGGAAAACGTGAGAAAAGAAAGTGGTTACATAATTACTTCAGTGAGACATGAGTGGTAAGGAGACAGAGAAATAAGAATATTAAAATAAGTTTTAAATTATTCAACAAAGTATTTGTAATAGGGAAAATTTTGTGTATTAGGTAAGTGGGACGTTTATCGAAGTCTAGTTCTCCAGATCTCTGTCCAATACACTTTTATGATTGAAATGATTGAATTGTTATGCCTGGGCACTGTCTACTAGACACAAGTAACTTTGAGTACTTGGAGTGTAGCTAATACAACTGAGTAACTGAAATTTTTATTATTTTAATTATAGTTAATTTTAATTTAATTAATTGTTACTTTAAATAGCCACAATTACCAGATGGTTGAATGAAGCTCTTCTAAGAGGTACCTATGAATCTGTTCTATGATCAACATATTTAAAAGATATATGTCATCAAGTTGAATGAAAAGGGGGGTTCCTGGGTGGCTCAGTTGGTTAGCAGCTGCCTTCAGCTCAGATCACAATCCCAGGGTCTTGGGATAGAGCCCCAAGTTGGGCTCCCTGCTCAGCGGGGAGCCTACTTCTCCCTCTCCCTCTGCCACTCCCCCCTCTTGTGCTCTCTCTCTCAAATAAATAAATAAAATCTTTTAAAAAAAAGTTGAATGAAAAGACAAGGTTGGTGAAGGGCAGGAATCAGGTGTTAAATATTATTCTCAAACTCAAAGACATGCAAACTCAAGAAAAGGAAGGAGACTACCATTTCTCGAGTGCCTACCACATGCCAGTGTAGGGACATGGATACATTATCAGTAGCTAGTAGCCTTACAACTGGGAAAAATGGACACTCCGGACCTTAGTCATACAGAACAATCTGAAAATTACTAATTGATCACCAGTAAGTATCAGTGGTAAAGCCTATTTAAAAATTTCAAATAAGCCAAAACATTTTTACTGAAATATAATGTATGAAGACTAATATTGATAAGCAGTAAATGTCATTGTAATTATATCCTAGTTCAAGAAACTTTGGAAAACAATGACAAGAATTTACCATTTTCTCCTTGCATTTCAGAAATAAGTTACAATATCATCTCTTCTTTTTTAAAAAAAGAAATTTATAAGAATTTTGGAAGAAAAGCATCAAGGGAAAACGATTCCATGTGAAGTCAGCAAAAGTGCTTATCATTCTCATAATTGTGCATTATAGGCTACATGTAAAGCCTTGAAAAAATTTAATCTACAAATACACAACACATCTTTTTCAATTAATAATCATTGTTTCAAACCTCAGAATTTTCAGCTGTATTAGCTACATGTGATTCATGTTCAAAAGTGATTTTATATGATGTGACACATGACAAAACTATCATTATTGAGTGATTAAAAACGTTCTACAGTTGATTGTGGTGATGGTTGCACAATGCTGTGAACATACTAAAAATCACTTAATTGAACATTTTAAATGGATGAATTGTATGATATATGAATTGTATCTCAAGGAAGCTGTTTAAAATAACTAGATGGAGAAGTCATAAAGTCATTAGAAAAAGTAAATTTCTTATTTTCCTTGCATATGTGGTATTTCACATGATTGAGTGATAAATTTTGCTTTTCCAGCATTTCACAATATTTCTGTTCCTGGTTTTGTTTCATGCAATCTTTTATCTCTTCTTTAAGAAAAGAAATTAACTGTTCTAAATATCAGCCTCAAATTTTCAGGATAGTAATCAGTAATTTTATTTGACAAAGAATAAAAATTGCCCAGTCTGTACAGAGTAAGAAAATTATACATTTTCCACTAGATGGCACTGGTATGCAAATAGTGTTGCTAGAATCTTCAGATTCTCACATCAATAAAATTATTAACATTGTCACATTGTTTTTATTCATTTTGACTGGTCTGGGTAAGATAAAGAGAAGTGAAAAATTCAAACAAAATATTTCCTTGACTTGCTAAGCTTCAGGGTAAACAGAGTCCTTACTTTACAGATACAGGATGTAATGCAAGGAGAAATTATCACAATCTTGTTGTGCTAAAGCCAGAGTGAGAACCCACATCCCTGACTCTTATTTGCTATCAGACAAGTATACAATATCAGAAGTGGAAGAGTGGATACCCTAGTCAAAGGGAACAAGATAATGCAACTCCATTGTGCCATTGTATACGTATTCTCTCATTTAATCTCATTTAAGATATGACATCCATATATATTATTTCATAAAATCCTAAGCATACAAACCCAATCTATTAACTTCCTAAGAGAAAGAGAATGATCATTTTGTTTAATACCATATCACTTGAGTAAAGCACAGTGCCCAACACATAGTAGACAGTCAAAAACATTTGGTCCTTAAATAAATGAATGAATTCACTGAGCTTAACAACTACCCCATTTAGTGGGTAATATTATTTCTCCTTGCAGCTGAGGAAACTGAAGTTGGAAATATGAAGTAACTTGTCCAAACTCACACAGTTCAGTGGCAAAAACATTTAACCATTTAATAATCCGACATTATTTTGCACCATATATTTACATGTGAGTTTTCCACAATAGATAGAAAGTTCTCTGAGGACAGGGATCATGTTTTTCCTTTTCCTTGTTGTGTGTCTAGGTCCCTAGAAAGAACTGGCATGCAGTTGGCACACGATAAATAATATTTATCTGTTTGAGTTCAAAGCAGCCATGATCTTAGCAGCCCGGACTTGAGCATTCAAAGAGCTCTGCTCCTGGACCACACTCTGTTTCATTCTTTCACTTTATCCCAACTCCACTAGAAAATACAGATCTTGTTTCTGGGTTTCTGCTAGTTTCCTAGTGACCTCTCCTCAAGTCCCTTTAACAAGAAGTCTTAGAAGTCAGTACACATTCCCACTTTGCTTGCCGTTAAGATTTCTCCTAGTTCTATAGCTGAGCAGTCCACCCTTTCAGCCCTCAAATCCCCAGGGGTGCTTGTGGGAATTGAGCACATCAGCAGACGGAGTTGGTTCTGGTTTTGGCTGTTATTTGTATCCCTACTGTCTTTGACTATTCGAAGGGACTCGATTTCCTCATCTCAATTTTCTCAACAAATGAGGCTGGAACTGGATGATCGCAAAAGTTCTGTTTAGCTCTAAGACTATAGGGTTTTTAACTTTATACTACAGTGGGCTTCTCCTGAGCTTAGGACCAAGATGGCAAGTTTTGGGGGGAGAATGCCTGGGCTCTAGGGCTGGGAATAAAGCCAGCGCTGGGAAAGCCTGTGCACCAGACAGGGCTGGCTGTTCTGGCCACAGGCAACGCGGACCGCACACCTGACGTTTGAGCCTCGTTTCCACCGGGTCGGCCTCCCCACCCCCCGGACCGCTAGGGGGCGCTGCAGGCCGCTCCCCGGAAGCTGGTACCAGACGCGGCCGGACCGCGCCAGGCGCCGGACTCTTGCGTCTTCCGGAAGCGGAGTGCCGGACCCGCAACGGCTGGGTGTGCAATAGCGGCGGTGGCGGGCGCGGCGGAAGCGAGGAGACCTGAAGGGGACCCGGGCCTGGCTCCCGCGCCGGGGTGGAGCACCATGGACGAAGCAGGCAGCTGTGCGAGCGGCGGAGGCTTCCGCCCGGGCGTGGACAGCCTGGACGAGCCGCCCAACAGCCGCATCTTCCTGGTGATCAGCAAGTACACGCCCGAGTCGGTGCTGAGGGAGCGTTTCTCGCCCTTCGGCGAAATCCAGGACATCTGGGTGGTGCGGGACAAGCACACCAAGGAGTCCAAGGGCATCGCCTTCGTCAAGTTTGCCCGCAGCTCGCAGGCCTGCAGGGCCATGGAGGAGATGCACGGCCAGTGCCTCAGCCCCAACGACACCAAGCCCATCAAGGTGCAGGTGCCCGGGTCGGGGTGCTCGCGGGGGAGGGAAGGGATGGGGCCTCCCTGCGCCTGAAGCTGTGTCAGCGTGGGTCGGGGTAATACATCCGCTCCCTGGGGGCGGCCTGGGCAGCCCCTGGCCTTCCGGGGGCGGGAGGATGGCGTTCGGGAGAGGGGTGCGGGTTTGGGCGGTGCGGGAGGAAGGTCCGCCCCGACGTGGGCTGCGGAGCTGCAGGGACTGGACCCCCCCCCCACTCGCGCCGTCCCTGCTCCGGAGCCCTGGACTCCACGGCCCAGCTCTGAACCTCCGCTCCTATAACCCCGTTTCCCACATATAAACACAGATTTTTCTTTTTCTTTCTTTCTTTATCTGCTTTTCTTCAGGTTGGTACTGAGCTTGACAACTTGATAAAAGTGTGTGTGTTCCACTGTGGCCTCTCTGGTGTTGGGCGTACCAGATGAAAGTGCACATGTGTAGATGATGTTTGAATGAAGGGGGCTAAAACTGCTGCTATTGTATATTTGTCACACTGTTGTGATTTTTAAAATCATCTTGACTAAGCCCTCTTTGTGAGAATAGTAATACCTTACATTTTGCTATTGCCACTTTTCTTTGAAAGGCAACCAAAGTAACCTGCCTTAAGCAGTGCCAAATCATTGTGATGGTAGTGAAGTTGTATTGTTAGTAAATGCTTCTTTGTGTATTCTTAGCTCACCCTGGAGGTGTTTATATTGTTTCAGCACTTAAACTTGTGTAAAATTAAGATAAATGACAAGTGGCAGGAAGGGGGATTTTGACAGTTACTTGACTTAAGCTATGCTTTAAGCACAGTGCTTGGCAAAAGATAGGCCCTCAGTGTATCCTTGTGGTCAGCAGTAGTCACAGTGTCATTCCTTAGTGGCTGTGAATTCAGTTTCCCACCCAATCCTGAGGATCTGATGGTTGCTTAAACAGTATCCTCACCTGTCCTGTAGAAATAGTTGCTGTGCATGTAATTCTGTTGGAGACTTCCACAACATTCTCCTTTCTCTTGACATTTTTTTCCTTTTTTCCACTCCCATTTACTACCACAGCATATGCTAGATCAGGGGTTGACAAACTTTTTCTGTAAGAGGACCGATAGTAAATATTTTAGGTGTTGTGAGCCACATAGTCTCTGTGACATATTCATTGTTTTTAACAGCCCTTTAAAAATGTAAAAACAATTTTAGATCATGGGCTGTAGAAAAACAGGAAGCTGTGTTTTGCTAACTCCTGTCCTAGATTGATAATTTGTATCTCCTTCTAATTAAATTAGCCAGAGAGGGTTTTTATACTTTGAATATAACCACAGAGATCTGTGGGCAACTCAAAAAAATGCCCCAGATCTTAAACCTGTATAATCCCCTTTTGATTAAATTCGTATAAGAGAAGTGAAAGTCCCAACGCGGAAATGTACCCTCTCCCTTTTTTTTTTTTTTTAAGATTTTACTTATTTATTTGACAGAGAGACGGAGAGAGGGAACACAAGCAGAGGGAGAGGAAGAAGCAGGCTCCCCACCAAGCAGGAGCCTGAGCAGGGAGTCCAATGCAGGGCTCCATCCCAGGACCCTGGGATCATGACCCGAGCTAAAGGCAGACACTTAGCAACTGAGCCACCCAGGCGCCCCTGTACCCTCCCTTTTTGCCACAGAGAAGTTATTCCCCAAAATAATTAAAGTTTAAGTTGTTTTTCACATTTTGGTCCACTCAGTTTCAGCCAGAAGTTTGTTGTACTTCAGGACCAAGCTAGACAGTCTAAGTTCATTTTCAGCAGTTCAGCTTGGGTCTGTCTTCCACTGAATTGTAGTTTTTTATTTGTGTTTGTTTTTATTTTTTCTGTACTTCCAGTTAAATTAATTCAGCTTCAACTTCTCTCATGTAGTTTGCTTTTGCAAAGTTCCAAAAGATCTATAAGACACATAAGAAAATTATAGCCCTAGGCCTATAGCCAGAAAACATTGGCTAAGTAAGAATTATTCTGCGACCAACAAAACTATCTGGAGGAAAGGGGTAAAGTCTTGGTTTTTCAGCTCGGCAAGAATGCCTCTTATTTAGAGCCTGTAGTCTGAACATAAAGTCTCAGGAGAAATCTCCATTAAGTGGTTAATTATGCATGTGTTCTTCTCAAACACTGCCTTCCTGGTTGGAAATTTGAAACACTCGTCTTCTAAAATTTATTTATTTATTTATTTTTAAGATTTTATTTATTTATTTGACACAGAGAGAGAGATTACAAGTAGGCAAAGAGGCAGGCAGAGAGACAGGGAGAGGAGGAAGCAGACTCCCTGCTGAGCAGAGAGCCCGATGCGGGCCTCGATCCCAGGACGCTGAGATCATGACCTGAGCCGAAAGCAGAGGCTTTAACCCACTGAGCCACTCAGGCGCCCTCATCTTCTAAAATTTAGAAATTTGTGATCTGATGACACCTCTGATCTGAAATCTTACTTGAGATTCTTTCTTTTCCCCCAGTTTGTTCCTATATTCATAAAGGTTTCCTATTTTATTTTTCTATTGATCATTCATTAGTGATACATCCACTAGACTGACGTTATAGTGGGTTATTTCTGTATTGCTTACTACTGTATTAGTAATAGCTCATACACTGCTTGGCATATAGTGTAAGTTTATTGAAGGAGTAACAGTAGACTCTATTTAGGAATTTGTCTCCAGCTGTATCTTATAAACAAGGTCCTACACCTCTACAACAGCTGTTTGTTAAGAAAACATATGATCTTCTGTTTCAGCACTTTTGAAATTCCATGGCTTTATAAGTTCTCAGTCCTCTGGATTGCTGCCTCCTACTCTGGAATTCCATAAGTTGAGGTTTTCTCATACTTGAAAACTATACAGCCCCCTTCCTCCTTTAAAGTAGAAGAAGAAAAAAGAAACCTTAAGTGCTTCATGTGGTGATTTATATTAATTTTATTACATGTCTTCAAGTTATAAAAAACAGAACTAGTCATTAAAATTCTTATCCTTATAGCTCTAGAAACAAATCCACAATCCTAATTAGAGATTTTAACATTCCTCTAGGATAATAGAAAACTGCAATAATTTTATAAAGTAATAAGTAATCTCATATCATAAATCAAGGAATAATAATCTAAGTAATCTAATGTCACAGATGATGTTTCAGTAAAACTAAATTGCTAATAGTAGAAAATGGAGCCTCATGTGGTCCTATGCATTTTCTTGCTCACATGAATCACTTGGTCACTGAGATGAACCAGAATATGGTTATGTTACCTTTTTTAAAGGTTAATATTAAAAAGAAAACAGTTAAAAATAATGACATTCTAGACTTAAACCCAACTATGTCAATAATTACATTAAACATAAGTAGACTAAACATGCCAATTAAAGGCAGAGATTATCAGGATTTATAAAAAAAGAAAGACCAAACTAAATACTGTTTAAAAGAGACATGTAAATTATAAAGATACAAAGTGGTTGAAAATTAAAGGATAGAAAAAGCTTGTGTGATGTCCTACAAAATGGTGTTCAACACAAGAAGTATTAACAGAGACAGGGCAACTTCATGGGAATAAAAATATCAGTCAAAAAATACATAACAATCCCACCTTTTTAGGCAGCAAATAATACAGCTTCAAAATACATGAAGCATTATTGATAGGGCTAAAAGGAGAAAGATAAATTCATAATCAGGTTTTTATACTCCTCTCTTAGTATCTGTTAGAACAACTAGACAAAATCAGTAAAGATGTGATATTTAACACTATTAATCAACTGCAATTGGCACTTATTGCACAATTTGCTGAGTACAACTGCAGAGTACACATTCTTTTTCAGTGCACTGACTTGCTCTTGGTAAAAGTGCAAAATTAAAAATACATTTGGAAAAAACAATGCAGACATTGGTATTATCTGATATAAAAAGTCATTGCAGTAAAGATTGCTTTAAAAAAACTTTTTGATAAAACCCTATTATATTGTGTTTATCCTAACATGAATCTCATACTAATAATAAAGTAAGTATACTTAAGAAATAGAAAAACAGTTAACTATGATTTTTTGGATTTTTTGTTTCTTAGGTTTTCATTGCTCAGTCCAGATCATCTGGAAGTCACCGTGATGTTGAAGATGAAGAACTTACAAGAATATTCGTTATGATACCAAAGTCTTATACAGAAGAAGATCTGCGGGAAAAATTTAAGGTACTTATGTTTTCTAATCGGCTAGCGTATGGTAATTTACAATCCTAAATCGGTTGTGTGGTTACTAAATCTTAAGTGTTGTTAGAGCTAGGTCATTACATTAGCACTAGAGAATTAAATAACTGTTTTTAAGTCATCTATTTCCATCTAGTTTTAAAATATTAAGCCTAGAATAAACTAACTTAAAAAAAAAAACCATAAAAATTGGAAAATGTAAATGATGGTGTTTTCTTCTCCTGTAAGGAAAACACAGATTCAGAAAACTGTAGTATAAAGCCTGGAGTTTTAAATTAGGTCACATACCCAGTAGGTGGTGGACCAAGATTTAAACCCAGGCTGTCTGAATCCGGAACCTGTTCTTTTACACTTTCTAAGTACCCTCTAACCATTCTGTTGCTCTCATGTAGAGAGGAGTCAAGCAAGCCTGAGTGTGTGAATTGTATTATCTAGTATTTATTATAAGCCTATGGCATGTTGATGCACTTATTCACAGAAAGGTTCATTCTTTATGGAATATTTGTCCTAAAATTAAGCCTTTGAAGGAGTTATATTTATGTATTTATTTTTATTTTATTTTTATTTATTTATTTATTTTTTTAAAGATTTTATTTATTTATTTGACACAGAGAGAGAGATCACAAGTAGGCAGAGAGGCAGACAGAGAGAGGAGGAAGCAGGCTCCCTGCTGAGCAGAGAGCCCGATGCGGGCCTCGATCCCAGGACGCTGAGCTCATGACCTGAGCCGAAAGCAGAGGCTTTAACCCACTGAGCCACCCAGGCGCCCTATGTATTTATTTTTAAAGATTTTATTTATTCATTAGAGAGAGAGGGGGAGAGAGCACACAAGCAGGGGAAGAGGCAGGGGGAGAGGGAGAAGCAGATCCCCACTGAGCTGGGAGCCCAGCCTGGGACTCAGTCCCAGGACCTAGAGATGATGACCTGAGCCACAGACTCTTAACTATCTGAGCCACCCAGGCACCCCTGAAGGAGTTCTATTTAAAGGAAAAAGAACTACAGCTCTGAACCATATAGCAAGATTATAGTCAATGAAATTTGAAGATAATTTTAAATCTCTTTTTAACCATTGACTTTTATATACATGATATACTTCCACAAAAATTATTAAAAAGCAATTCTTAAATTGTTTTGAGTTGTAATTTTTTATTCTTTTTCTACTAAGTTTCCCAATACTATGAATCAGGTGGGCAACAAGCAAGAAAGAAAAGAAACAAATAGTAAAAAATAATTTTCAAACTTTTTCTGTCCTACCCGAAGTAAGAGTTGAATAAAATATCTCAAAAATAATACCTACCAAACATATATATTCCATACTTCCTCCAATAGTAAGAAAGAACTTTTTACCTTATATATTTATAAATTTTTATCTTTTTCTGAGTGAACAAATATGCCATTTTTATCCAAATGTATAACTAAGTTGCTAATTGGTTACATGAGAATTTTATGAAATAAATAACAAACACTAAGGGAGTGCCTGGGTGGCTCAGTTGGTTAAGCATCTGACTGTTGATTTTGGCTCAGGTCCTGATCTCTGGGTCATGAGATGGAGCCCTACATGAGGCTCCACATTCAGCTAGGAGTCTGCTGAAGATTTTCTCTCTCCCTCTCTCTCTGCCCCTCCCTCTGCTCACACACACACAGTCTCTCTCTAAATAATAAGACTTCGGAGCTTCCAAAACCATGTACACATTCTTATTCGCCCTCCATGACATAGGCAAGTTATTTGATTTCTTAAAGACCTAATTTCTTTGTCTGTGAGATAAATAGTATAATATATATACATATATATAATATATATACATACATACACACTATACATATATCCTTGAAGGATTATTATAGTAATAGGTAATAATATATGTAAAGCAAATGCTCAGAAAATGAAAATGGAAATCATCATTATTTTGGTAGTGTTATTATTTACTTATATCGTTAGTATGGTTCTTTTCCTAGTGCCTCATTAGTTTGTGACATTTTGATTCTATTTTTTTTTAAGATTTTATTTATTTATTTGAGAGAGTGAGTGAGAGAAAGCACAAGCTGGCAGTGGGGGGAGAGGAGGCAGAGGGATAGGGTGAGGTAGAAGCAGACTCCCCAAGAGCAGGAGCCCCATGTGGGAGTCGATCCCTGGACCCTGGGATCCGGACCTGAGCCGAAGGCAGGTGCTTAACCGACTGAACTACCCAGGTACCCCCCATTATGATTCTATTATTAAAAATGGCTGTAAATTCTAATTCTGATTTCTAGTTTTGCAAATAAGGGGCACAAACTTTTAAGTTCTGAATTAATCTGTTCGGTTATTGATTTTGAGTCCTCTAAGATCATTTCTTTTAACTCTCATAGGTGTATGGAGATATCGAGTATTGCAGCATTATTAAGAATAAAGTAACTGGAGAAAGTAAAGGTTTGGGCTATGTTCGATACTTAAAACCATCACAAGCTGCCCAAGCAATAGAAAACTGTGATCGAAGTAAGGATGTGTTCACTTAACATGTTAAAGACTTTTTTAAAACTTTTAATTATTCTAAATAACTGAATTTAACACATGGTTTTGCTAATAACCATAGGTATGGTTAATTTAATCCTAGCAATGGGAGTTTAAATATATGTATACACCTAGGATGAAAATTATTTGGGGGCTTTGATTAAGCTTTCATTGAGGCACTGTCTCAAAGAGAAATATGAGCAACTGCATTAACTTAGTGAAAATACTGTTGCCACATTTGGGTTATTATTTCTATGGTAATTTAAAATATTTAAGTATTAAGAGATTACTTATCCTTTCTAGCTTTTAAAAAAATATTCTTTATTTTAAAAAAATAAAATAAAATATTTTAAAAATTCAAGTTTTCTGTTATATTTGTTCATATTTGAACTAAACCTTAACTAGAATTAAGTATATACTGATAAACATAAAGGTTAAGGATAGGACTTAATGTAAATTTTGCCCACATAGGTAACTAAATATGTATTAGGTTAATTTCAAGCTAGAGTGACATTAATTGGATCTTGTGCTGTTGCTGCTATATATAATGAAGAATACGAATTTTAAAGCAGCCAAGGAAAATACCCTTTGTTGTCATACTCCTAGTTATATTGACCTTTAGAAATGAGGATTAATTAAATTAGTATGTTTTAGGATATTATAAAGATCTATATATACTGGAAAGAATTATTGCTGATCAGTAGAATTCTTAAATAACCCTAAGGTACATACCAAAATTTCCTCTCAGATCCTTCTAAATTTCTCAGTCAGCCAGCATTAATTGAGTATCTGTGGTATACTCAGCAATATGTTAAGTAAAAGATACAGAGGGAATAAATATATGGCTTTTAAGGAATTTAATTATACTGGGTAGCCAAGATCTAATAGGCAAAAATAGTTAATAATAGAAGACTTTTTTAAAAGGCTCTTCGAAAGCAGGGAGTGTTTTGTCTGTTTCTGTCATTCCTAGTACCCAGTACAGTTATAGGCCCTCTGTAAAGATTTGTTGAGCTCTCTATCAAAGAAACTTCCATTTATAATATACTCAATAAAAATTTGCCAAATGAGAAAGTGTTCAAAAATGTGTGGTAGGGTCCAACAGTGGTGAGAAACAAGTGCATTGAGAGCATGAGAACACCTCTAGAGGTAAGATTGACATCTGGTATAGAGTAGGCAGGACAGAAGGTGAGAGCAGTGTTAGCAAAGGCCCAGAGTCGGAGGTTAACATGTCTTTGCTTAATACTGTGAAGGCAACAGTCTGAATAAAGCATAATAATCCTGTTGAGAAATTAGGAGACAAAGTTAGCTAAGTCCATTGGCACCATATATGGGAAGTTATGAAGAGTTCAACCTCAGTTAGGATTCCCTTGTAGATTGTTTTAAAAGGAGAAAAATGACTGTTTTAGGACAGTTGCCCTAACCACAGTACCAAGGATGGATTACCAGAGAAAGAATTTAAAAATGACTGGTTTTATCCTTTTTGGAGCCACTGAATAATATGATGAAAGCTGTGAACCTTCTTTGAAATATGCCCACGTGCATATATACATAAGTGTTTTGTTTAAAGTTTCAGAGAGTTCATGGAACCTTCCCACTTTTTGAAGCTCATCCTTGAACCCCTACTTAAAACCTTTGATCCAGAAGCAAAGAGACCAGTTAAAGAGTTGTTGTAATTAATTGAAGGGAATCTGACTTAGAAACAAAGGCAGGGAAGTTAGAGTAAAAGATAACATCTTGTAAGTGTATTTCAAAGGAAGAATCTTGCTGACAGGTTGAATGTGAAGAGCCCTTATAGGATTTTGATGTTGAGCCAGGGAGAACGAACCATGATGTTATTTGTAATAGGGAGGAGACTGGAAAGAATAGGATAAAACTGCTGATCTTTGATGTCTGCATTGACCCATAACTTGAGATTCTTGCTCTTTTTATTTATTATTGGCCATCTTCCAAAAAGCAAAGAAATAGGTCTGGTGCAGATGGCCCTTCTATAGATTTTGTTTTATACAATTATAGTTATAAATCTAAGTCAACCACTAGCAATAAAGTATATTTGCAGGTGTGTTAAATTTGCTGTGAAGTTTGAAAGTCATAGATTCTCTTTTTCAGGTTTTAGGGCAATCTTGGCTGAACCTAAAAATAAAGCATCCGAATCCTCAGAACAAGACTATTATAGTAACATGAGGCAGGAGACATTGGGACATGAACCTAGAGTAAATATGTTTCCTTTTGGTGAGTAAGCTATCCTTTATTTTATTAGTATAAGTAATACATACAGTCAGTTTTGGATTTTATAAAATATTCTTTTATCAGTAGTCTGTAAATCTCACTTAGTGAATAAAAGTTAATGTGGGGGTTTTTTGAGAAGTTTGTCATGACTCCTCACGGTCTTAATATTTAACACTTGTGTAACTAGTATTTAATGCTACGTGTAACAGAAAACTAATTGGAAATTATTATATATTATATATAAATCTATGTTATATATAAGCAATGTGTATTGTATAATATATAATATGATATACAAGCATTGTTTATATAATATATATAATTTCCAATTATAGTTTTCTATGGTTATATATTATCTAAATATTAAACTACATCACTGCCACTTTTTTGAGTGAGCTTCTGCCTCTGTTAGGACCAAAAAGTGTGAAAGACCTGTACTGATATCCCCTCAGTATGAATCCTAAGATTTTATCCCTAAGGTATTGCTGCTTTAAAATTAGGGCGCTAGAAAGGAGAGGAATGACAAACATAGAAGTTAGCCAGAGGGAAAATGGGTGATGAAAGTAAGTCCTATAAATATTATTTGGCATAAACTTTCTTTTAGGTAAAACACTTGCCATATTTTGCAGTTTAACATACTAAACATATTTCTCTGAAGTTAGACTACACATTTCTGCTTATATTTCTGTGTCAAAGGCAGGGGAGTGGGAAGAGTTGTCTGTTTTCACACCACTGGTCCCTTCTGATAGCGCTAATGGCCGAGATAAATATAGTGCCTTGCTCAAATGCTGTGGACTTAATGACAGCTCATCTAACTTACTCATACCTAAAATGTTAAGTGAATTCTTGAATATATAGAAATTAAAAGATGTACTTTTTTTTTTTTTATATTATTGGAGAACAACAATCTGAGTTTTCAGGTTTTGACAAGAATGACAACAGAGGTCAAGAAGCTATCTCCAAACGCCTGTCAGTTGTATCAAGAGTTCCTTTCACTGAAGAGCAGCTTTTCAGTATTTTTGATATAGTACCAGGATTGGAATACTGTGAAGTTCAACGAGATCCTTATTCTAATTATGGTAAAATGATGTCTGTTATTTTTTAATATACTGTGTTTTGTTAAAATGTCTTTTTTCATTGGTGCTTTTTGTCAGATTTCTTTGACAATTTTATGTTTTCTTTTTCTCCACTTTAAACTTTCAATTACAGTGATACCTTAATAAATAAACTCCTGAGAATATATCTCCTTTATACAATGTCACTTATTTTTAAAAAGTATTTTAACTTCCACAAAATAGAGCATTGTGTTTCCAGTTGTACAACCAAAATACCTCAGGATGGGGTCCCTGTACTCCTGATTAATACCTTCTATGTCAGGGGTAGATAAGAATTAGGAATGCTGTATGTAAAAATACCTAATGTAGGTCCTGGCAATGATAGGCACTCAGGAAATCTCAGGAGCTTATTAGTTTGTTTTAGAGAATTGGAGGTGAGGGGTAGTACGGAGAGGTCATACTTGGCATCTGTTCTAGTACTATAGATAAACTTGATTTAGTCCTTTCAGGGTGTGATGGATGTAAGGGGAAGTAGGAAAGTGAGTCAAGTCATCTGGGCTGGTAGCCTGGGATGGTGCCAGTCTTCACACAGATAAATGCACTTACTATTACTCTACCCAGCACTGGTTTTTTAGACTGCCCATCTGAGCCTACTTTGGACCATCTCTAACCCTAACCCAGCCTTAGACTATCATTCTTTATTCTGACTCTCAGGCACACATTTTGTGTTTTTTGGCACATTCACTGTTATGTATAATTCTATTTGTTTTGTATTTCTTTCCCTTTTATATGATATGTTGAAATGTGTTCCGTACCTTCTGTAACATTTCTCTGGATGAATGTGTTTGATAAATAAATATATGGGTTATTGGGACACCTTTTTTATTAATAGAGGTATCATCATAGAGAGTTCTGTCTGAATTAGTTTTATATGTTCATTTGCTTTCTGAATTTCAATTTCATTAAAATGTTGGGGTGCTTGGGTTTAGAGAGGAACATGAAATTGTAGCAGTTTTTTGCCCCAAGTGGGTTATATTATATATATGGGTTATATTTTTATACATATATATTATATCATATCATATCATATTATATTGTGTGTTTGAAGGTTATATATTATGAAAACTTTTTGGTTATGTTGTAAGCTTGTGGGCTATCCATATATGGACTCCAGTATAAAATTATCCCCCCACTTCAGCGTCACCCTCCTGAATTAAGATCTTTTACCTTAGCTGAAAGCTCTCCAAAGAAATGTGCAATATGGGACTTCTAATCTGAGAGCCTCTGTTCCCTACCTTTTGTTTTTTATAAATACCACTTTTCTCTAGCACTGCAGCAAGCCTGATGACTATATGTTTTTATCAGACTATACATTCTCCTCATTTCTTTTCCTACTCAGTATGATAGAGAAATTTTAAAATTTCAAAGCAGATTTTGGAAAATAAAAAAATTTTTAAAAGGTGTTTGGTTTTAGATATATCTATCATATAAGAAACACCAGTATCTTAAAATTAAATCCAGTGGACAGAACTTCCTCTAATAATTACATTTTCCTTAAAATATCATGTTTATATTTTTGCCAAAATCTGGTTTACACTTTGTAAGAACATAGTTGTTGCACATATGTATAAGAAAACTTTGTTTTCTGATCTATTTGACTCTGTGTTTACTAGTTATGTGATACCAGGCTCTTTCTGTATTGTTTCATTTTGTGGCAAGACAGGCTTTAAGTACCTTCTTTTTTTCTTTTTAATGCCTGATATTCTCTGCTTTGTTTTAGGTCATGGAGTGGTTCAGTATTTCAATGTAGCATCAGCTATTTATGCAAAATACAAGTTACATGGGTTTCAGTACCCTCCTGGGAATCGGATAGGTGTCTCCTTCATTGATGATGGGAGTAACGCAACAGAGTAAGTACCATCTCAGGAGGGTCTAAAGCAGGGCTTTGGGTGTCCATGATGTGACTTGAAGAATAAGAATGGAAAGCAGTTAACCTCTTGGGTGAGGAAGTCACACAAAACAAGTTACGGGTAAGAGACTGAATATTTCTGGTTTTCTGTAAATCATCAGTTCTTATCTTTAGTCTTCTTAGAAAAATGGCAACGCAGATGGTGGCAGCACAGCTTGCATCAGTGGTGTGGAATAACCCAAGTCAGCAGCAATTTCTGGTAAGTAGGTAAGAACTTAACCTCTATGATACATCAGTAGGTTATAAAATAAATGCGGCCTTTGTTTATTACCTAAGTAAGAAAATTTTCAGAGCTACCATACAAGATCACATAGAAGTCATGATACACATCTCTTTAGCTCTTGGCTTAAAATCCTTAAGTGCAATTTTTCTTTTTCTTACTTTGTACCTAACTCTTCAACAGCAATTTGGAGGAAATTCTGGATCACAGCTACCTCAAATCCAGACAGATGTTGTACTTCCATCATGCAAAAAAAAAGCCCCTCCTGAAACTCCTGTGAAAGAAAGACTTTTTATCGTGTTTAATCCTCATCCTTTACCTTTAGATGTATTAGAGGATATATTCTGGTAAGATTTTAATTCCACAAAGTTACATTTTATAATACAATTTATTTAAACCAGTCATTTAAGCCTCTCACAAACTTAGAACTTCCTATATTTAATACTTATCAGACAGAAATGAGTTGTTCTGTAGTTTAAAAAATTCCTATTTATATCACCTTTTAAAATATATGACTATTTCTTTCTCTTCTTTATTATTTATACATCTTAAGTCTCCACACAGAATTTCCTGTTATTTTGTTTTGAAGATCTAAAATGTAGTATTGTTTTGAAAAGTTACATGCATAAAATGGATAAATCATTTGTTTCTTTATAGAAAATACATATCTGTGTAGACCTGTCCTCTAGAATCTTTTTTACATAACTTTTCCTTTGTGACTGTAATTCAGCTGAACAGAGTAGAATTATAGAAATAATTTTCTATTAGAAATAGAAACAAAATAGAAAACACCATTTTCTATTTTGTTAGCACTCAGTTGGATCCTTAAGGATTATATTGAGTAGTCAATTATTTGATTGCAAATAAGAGTACATAATAAATGTAGAATGCTTTTGTTTATTTTTATGTTTTTAATGGAACTCCTTTTATCTTAACTTTTTTCTTTTTGGTCTTTTTCCTATTTGCCTTATAACAATGTTAGCAAATTAAAAAAAATGGGAAGCTTGTTGAAGAGCTGCACAAAATATCAGTAGTTCAAATATTTTGACTTTTACTTAACATCATGATTCATGTGGTTTATATCTTGAACATTTCCTTTATGCCAGGCAGTCGTCATGCTAAGTATAAGAGACATTGTGTAAACACAGCATAGGATGTAAATAAGACAAAATAGTTCTTGTCCTCTGAGAGCTAATCTCATGTAGGAGACAAACAAGTGAATAGGATACTACAACCTAGCGAGGTTGGTGTTGTGAAAAAGAATGTCCAGGCTATGGAATACATACGGGGAGCATCTACTTCTAAAGCTCTAAGAAGCAGTGTATAATGGAGACCTGACAGATAAAAATAACTTAGCTAGAGAAGAAAGGATGGTGTGGGTGTGGTTATTTCTGCAAGAGAGAATATGAAAGGAGATGGTTAGAATATGGAATTTGAGACCCTGGAAGGGAGGAGGGTGAAGTGAGGGAGGACAAGGCCTGTGTCAAGAAAGGCCCACAAGCTCTGTCAGAGAGTTGGTCCTTACCCTGGATAGGATTTTTAGGGAGGAAATGATACCCATGTTTTGGCAAGATCACTGTAAAGGGTAGAGAACAGATTAGAGAGAGACAAGCCCAGAGGGCAGGGAGCAAGTGAGGAAGTTATTAGAGCATTCCAAGGAAAAGATAATGACTGGCTGAATGAGGAAAGACACCTGAGTGAGAATGAAAGAACTTGACTAGTAGAGCATGTGTTTGAGAAGGAAGATTGACTTGCAGATTAGATGTGGGGAGAGGAGTGGAAGAGGAATCTAGAATGAACCCCAGTTTTGGGACCTGAACGGGTTGTATTTTTATCAGTTTCATTTGATTTTTTTTTTCCTTTGCTTCAGTCGTTTTGGTAACCTGATTGAAGTTTACCTCGTGTCAGGAAAAAATGTGGGGTATGCCAAGTATGCAGATAGAATAAGTGCCAATGATGCCATTACTACTTTACATGGAAAGATCCTAAATGGAGTCAGACTTAAAGTTATGCTGGCGGATTCCCCAAGAGAAGAATCTAACAAACGACAAAGAACTTACTGATTTTTGAGGTAAGCCCTTTTAGTCTGAATTTTATAAACACGTTGGCCAGATATTACACTAAGAGGGATATACATAGAGTTTCTTTTTAGGGATTTGGAAGTTGTCAGAAACACTGTGACTTAAAGGTTGGCTAATAAAGCCATAGTTTGGGTTAATTTCACAATATATTTTTTTAAACTTAAATGTTTTTGATGTTTACTGGGAGAATGTTTTTGCCCTTCTACGAAATAAAATCAGCTTTCAGTGTAGAAAATCAAGCAGTGGGTTTTTTTGTTTGTGAATGTCTTAAATATTAAGAATTTGACTTTTAATATGCTTACATAACTTTAAAATTGGAATAGTTCTAAAGATTTAACTTGAAGGATTAATGTCTTCAGTTATAACTTAAGGTAATTTGTAATAATCTTTATAAAGAGTGTTTTGACATCTCACTAGTGAAATGCCTAAAAAGTAATATCAAATAATATGTCTTTTTGGATCTTTTGAACCTAAATGTTTTTCTCTGGACTTGTATGTGAGTTTATGCATTAAAACTGCATATTCAGAAAGTATTCTGATGTATATATATGTATTAAAAAAGGAACCCTGCCAAGTTATCAAAAACTCTTGTCTATTCTAATATACATACAGCCGTATGAATTCCTTTTTCTTTTAGTTTTCAGAATCAAACTTACATTTCTTTTTCTGTGATAGTCAACATATATTTCCATGGCTTAGGGAAACATTCTTTAAAGTAGAAACGTTCAACTCTTTCACTTTTTTTATTCTGGAAGTGAATTCTGAGTTTCAGGGGCAGCTGAGAGTTTCCCTATTCCCACACATACCAGCTTCCCAACTGCACTGCTGGTCAAATGATAGCAGTTGGCAAGCACTTGAGATTGACTTGGAAGTTACTGACTTGAAAGCAAATTTCTTTTACCTCCATTTTCTTTATGACCAGTTATGGCGACTAGCAAGTGTCAGAGTCAATTGTCTCAAGCCTTACTTCTGATGACCCTACCCTTTTTCTGATAGAGCAAGTCAGGTGATTAGTTCCTACTTCGTAAAAGGCAGTTGGCAATAGGACATGCCGGTTGGGCCCACTATGAATAATCCTAATTTAGAAATGTCTTGAAATGTTTAATTACAAAATTCATTCCCATTACCCCATATAATGTAAAAATATTAAAAATATTTTCACAATGTAAAAATTTTTACAATGTAAAAATATTAAATGTAAATAAAAATACAATGTATTTAATACATATAATGTACATACATATAATGTAAAATACATATAAGGCATTCTTAAAACAAAGCTGTCTTTTTACATTTACAAGTAAAATGTTAAGACCTGAATTCTGGTTAGACAAGCTATCTTCTAAAATAGCACACAAAAATGTGTTTGTTTGTGTCTGTGACTATTTTAATATATAGCTAGCAATTCTTTTCTTCAAAGAATCTTTGTCTTTAAAAAAGGACAGTAATAGTAAGTTCTTAATATGGGGAAAATATGAATTATTCCTGTGGTTGAGCCTTTCCTACTGATTATTTGTATAGTATAAATATATTAAACTTAAAAATTAGAAGATCTGGCTTGGAATTCTAATTCTGACATTTAACTGACTATGATTGGGCAGATCTCTTCACCTTTATGAGGCTGATTGTTTTAGTAGGGTTATTGAGAGAAAATTAATCTGCAGAATTCCTTATGAAATATAATAATGTTTTGCAAGTGTGAGCTAAAACTCTTGCCTTGGTGATTTCAGTGAATCTCTGAAATGTCTTATCAAAATGGTCAGAAACCAAAAGTTTAATGACACAAAATATGGCCAGCTGGTGCTGTGCAAATGAAGCTTTTTAATACCACATTTTCCCCTGTAAAAGTGATGTACATTCATTCCATTCCCTACATTAGAGGAAGTGCATATTCTTCGGCATGACTATTCATAAAATACAAATCTATCCTTTTTTCCTTTATTGAACTGTTGAACCTATTCAGAGCAAAATTAAAGTAAGTTCAGGTTAGCCGAAAGTGGTAGGACATAACCAGCTGTATTGGTTTTGAATGTCTTGGAAGTTGTAGCTCGTTTTATTTATTTATTTATTTATTTATTTATTTTTGCTATAGATCTTCTATTTATTGTGGACTCCATGAGATTCTCCTCCTTCGTTGGTATATTAAATGAATGTTTTTGTTTCATTCATTCATTCATTCATTCCTTTATTTATTTTTAAAGATTTTATTTATCTATTTGACAGAGAGAGACAGCAAGAGAGGGAACACAAGCAGGGGGAGTGGGAGAGAGAGAAGCAGGCTTCCCACTAAGCAGGGAGCTTGATGTAGGGCTCTATCCCAGGACCCTAGGATCATGACCTGAGCCGAAGGCAGATGCTTAACAACTGAGCCACCCAGGCGCCCCATAAATAAACATATTATTTTAAGATTCAGTAAAATAATATGAGTTTCTCAAATTTTACATGATTATGGCAATTGAAGTTCTGTGGGAGGGGGAGCATTATTTTTTTTTCATTGATTTCAAGGGACCCAAGCACCACTCATAAATGCTGGTTCCTTTTGTCTCTGAGAAATAGGCCTAGGACTAAGTGAGCTACACCTTTGAAATAGGAAAAGAAACTGGTCTAAGAATATAACTTTGAAAGTAATAGAGTTCTATTTTGAAGTGGGTTTAATGTACAAAATATGTTTCTCTTTCTATTTGAGGAAAATAAAAATTTTAGTATTTCAGAGCATCCCGATTTTATATTAATTCACAGAATTTTCCCTCCAGAAATTCAGTACCTGCTTGCATCATCCTTCTGAGTAAGTTTGGTTTTGCTTATTTGGGGGCATCTGTGATTAAGTAAGCAGATAACATTGGTTATTTTGAAATAAAGGAAATTCCTAATATTTTAGGAATACTAAATACAACAGCTGTTTCCTTTCAGGTGATGATTTTCATACTTCTGTTGTGTTCTTTCTACAGAACAAAGACTAAATAATGACATAATCCTCAGCTGACTGACTGAAAATGTGACTGGACGCACTCCCTGTGGACAGTTGACCGCTTTTTTTTTCATATACCTGATAGTCTGTGCACAACATTGTTTTGTCTGGGGAGCACGGATTGTTGACATGTATTTTTGAATTCACACGTCAGTGCTAAAACTAATATAATAGTTGTTTCTTAGAGCAATATGTTGTTATATGTAGCAGAAATAAAGTTTTCTTTGCTTGACTAAATCATGCCTTATTTATGTGAAAGAAGAGAATAAAACATATCATAGTGTTTAGAATTTGACAAAATGACATATTTCATTGATTTTGAGATGCACATTTTTTCACATTTTTATACTTCTGAAATTGGAAACATCTTGATATCAATTGGGTGCCATACTGTAATTGACAACCTGTTTTAATTTCTTAATGGAATGTGAAATAAAGGTGCTTCCTTCAATCAATTGCATCTTAGATTCAATAAAATATGGTAATTGCTACTCAACCTACACATGCAGATTGGCTACTTAATCTGAGGCAAGAGCCAGAAGACATATCGGAAATATTTTATACTGTCTTTTTACAGTTGTACAAAAATATATGGTAATTTTATAAAGATCTTTGAAGATTATAGAGCAATGGTAATTTAAAAAAAGAGTTTCCGGTTGTTATTGATAATAAGTTTACATATATGTCAGTGGCTTGGCGGGAGGGTGGATGTTTTCCCTTTACAAATACAAGATATAATGGCTGTTGCAAAAATGTGAAGTGTAAGTAATTTCAGAACAGACTATGATAGAAAGTCATTTCAAAAAAAGTTGAAAAATTAGGACCCTACTCTGCTTGTATTTTGAAAATCCAAGAAAAATTTTTAGCTGCTCTTAAAGTGAATAATATGTATCAAAAAGGTGTATCTAAATCAGAAACTCAGCATCTTAAAGAAGAAAGGTATTATAAATGGTATGCAGTTATTAAAACCACTGAATTACTTCGTCATTATGCCTCTCACATTCTGAGTTAAACTAAAAATAATGAAGGATTAAATTCACTGAGAATAAGAGAGTATTGCAGTTTGACATCTCTCCATTGAAAAATTGAAATCCATGTTTTGAATCGGTAATTTTAGTAAATTTAGATGAGAAAATTTCCAGCCTCATCTTCCCAGGCAGGACTGACTGAATGAGAATGGAATCTTTGTGAACCAAAGGGCATATTTTGATAAAAAGTAAATGCTCTCATTTGAAATGAAAAAAAACCTAAGTGAGGAGAGTTGAGGATTAATTACCAACAGGTAGACTTATTCATCCTAAACTCACTTACTGTGCACATAGTTTCATTTTCACGGACTGGAACCAAATTGTGCCCCACAGGTTATCAGGCTCTACCACTCAAGGAAAACTTGAATTCCCCCAGAAATATATCTGGCAGCTGGTTAATCTAAACAATATAAAAGTAGGGAAGGTGTTCTCTTAACTCATACCTGAGTCCGTTGCATCTCTGATTAATCCTCATAATTGACAAAATCTGATTCCCCACAACTTTCACCTTAGTAGTCTTTAAGTTTTTCACTGGGCTATTTAGAAGAAGTTGAATCTTTCGGGTGATAGCTATCATATACCCTCCCGAGCTCCAAATTTTCTTTTTAGGCGAAATAATCCCAATTTCTCCACTCTGCGTTTAATGTCAGGGAGACAGTTTCAGCGTCCAGTTGTGGTTTCGGTAGGGTGTCTTTTGTAGATTTAGTTCCTTGCTTCCTTCATATAAATTCTGAAGAGATTTGTGGCATAGTTCTCTGCCTGCGAAACACTGCTTTTACAGTGCAGCCTTCTGTTGCATTTTCCAACTGCATGTCTCAGTTGTCACTTGTAGTTGAGCCCTAAAAGTGTATTTTTAAAAGCCAGAATGTCACATTTTTCTTAAAACGAGGAAGTTCTAAAACCTAAGAAATAGCATTTAGTAATCTAGTGCTGTCCTAAATGTTTACTTCTCAAATGCACTTTGGGTATAAGAACATAATATTTAAAAAAATAATAAAAATAATACATAAATACTTAGATGCTTTGCACCTGTGTCAGTTACTAAAATTGCCAACATAGGTTTTTATGAGGTGTGTATTTCATTAACTTAAAAAAGAAGTTAAGCAATTCAGATAAACTTCTCTTTCAAATATGTGGTTCAAATATAAATAGCATCTAAAATAAAGCCTGATCAAAACTTTTTGTAAATTCATTCTCAGGTCTTTTATGGTAGATTATAGATGCTGAAAGCAGGTATCAGATTTGCTGTTTCTAGAGCACCGTGTCCCAAGCTATGTTCCTTGAAATACTAGGCGTCTTGAGAGAAGTCAGTAAGTGTTCTTTAGGGGAGAAGTTTTCATGGTCAAAGATATTTAGAAGATGTTTGGTTATTATTGCACAGATTTTTTTGAACATGAAACTTCTCAGAGCCTTTAATATGCTAATATTTATCATCTCTGTATCTCCATAAGAAGCCCATAGTTTGCACTGGGAAATGTGTTTTTAGAGGCACACTCCTAATGGCACTGATATTACAACAAATGTATTTTAGGAAACATTCTTCTACAGTGTATACTACTGTTTTTACTCAGTGGTAGTGGTGTGGTTTTATTTATAAGGTTTTTTGTGTGGTTTTTTATCCCACCATAGATAAAAATTAATGCAAAATGCTAAGGAAATTATTACCGTTAAATTTTCACATTCTCTGAATGCTATTCTCTTTTAATTGGGATTTACATGATATCAATGAACAGGCAGAAAATAGAAATAAGAGATTTTACCACTAGGTGGTGATAAACATTGCCACTTAGAAACAGTGAAGTGCAGCATTCCAGTGTTATTTAAGGCACTGAGCATGAAATGACAGAATTTGTATTATGTAAAGCAGTGGTTCTAAACTTTAGTGTCCACAAGAATCACCTCATTATTTGTTTAAAATACAGGTACACCGAGTCTGCACGTTTCTCAGTAAGCTCCCTAAGTGATTTTTGATAGGGTAGTCAATGGCATTGACTTTGTAGTATACTGGCCTTAGGAGATTCCATATGTTAGACCTAAATTGGACTATTGTAAAAATAAGACATTGGGAAGTTCCTGAGTCTTTTTACCTTAAGCATTTTTTAGAATTAAGTATCTGCTTTAATATCAAATATGAATTACAGTAAGAAATTGAAAAACACAAGCAGTGTTAGAGATACAGCAAGATGTCAGGCCAGCTTTTTCATGTTAGCAAATATTTTTTTGATGTTTGTATAGAATGGTAATTATTTGCTTTTTGCCACTCAAAGCTTCTACCTAATTTCATTTTTTATTTACATTTATTTTGAAGTAAATTATTTAATGAATTATCAAAGATTTTGTCTCTAAAGAAGTATATAGATATGTATCATTTTTAAATGACAAAGGAGCATGAAGGTGATGTAATTATCTTCAGTGTTTAAAAAACTAAAATGGAATAATCACAGGAGTACAGAAATACACGTATATGTATCTGAGTATTTTTACAATCCTAAAGCGAATCTTCTTACAAAATGAATGCTTTTTTTTTGGCACACCCACAAATCTGTTCTTTTATAGGTGTAGTTTAATTTTCATTAACTTCTTAATTATTTGCCTAAAACTCAGTGAGGTCAAGAACAAATGAAATGTGTGTGTGTGTGTGTGTGTGTGTGTGTGTGTGTGTGTGTGTGTATACATATATATAGCCTTTTCATCCAGGGGTATAGCCACATGCAAATTTTATCTTTTTTCCATATGTGGATGGTAAGCTCTATTAAAATCATAACAACTATTTTTACATATGACTTCAGTAAAGAGAGAAAACATAAAGGTCATCCTTATTAGATAAGTTTCATTTTAATATCTGAATTCTAATAAATGGATTGCATTATTTCCTTTTCTAGAAACAGTAACTCAAGGACACATGGATCCTGGGAACTGAAGGTATGGTATTACTAGGGGATCAGCTAGAAATATTTAGTTAACATATGAAGTTGTAGTTCATTCATTATAATGACCATGTTTTAACTATATTTAAGGTAGAAACGACTTGTCCTCAGTAGAATATGGAGGTCCCTAATATACTTTGAGAAAGTTACCAGACCCTGTGAAAATCCATTAGAGTGGTTATCTGTCACTGGAAAGAGTCCTCTGACTGTCTTCAATGAATTGCAGTCAATGTCCAGATGTCAGGATCCATGTGAGCTAGCTAACCTGTGAGCTGACTAAGGCCACTACCACTGCGGTACCCTGGAGACCTTTCTAACAGTGCTGCTGCAGAAGTGGTGGAGGGAGGGCACCAGGAGACTGTTTTAGGAAAATCATTTTTGTATTTGAAATACAAAAATCAAGTACTGCTCTCTATAGAAATTGGGAAAATGTTGAGCACAATAGGATAAGCAAAGTGCTTACTCACAGATACTCCTATGAATCTACAGTCTTTTAATTTTCCTGCCTGTACTCCATTTCTGATTTTGTAGGTGAATGCTGTTGCTGCTGACTGATTTTCTTGTTCATATATTGTCGTCATTTTTCAGCATTAGTAATTCACAGGTCACAGAATTCATTAGCACAGAGTTCTCAGAGGGTTTCTGGGCTTGTTTGTTCTTTTTTGTTTGTTTTTTTTTTAATGCTAAAAGGAGAATTAAAGTCATCTACTTTAAAGTCATCTAATTAAAGTCATCCTCATTTACTGGAAGATTTTATATACAAAAATACATCATTTAATTTTTTTCCCTTTCATCCTTGACAAAATTTGTTATATTGGGTTTTGGCACTAGAAAATAGTTTTTACATTCTTAAATCATTGATCCTTTGGCACAAGAGACTTCCTTCCTCTTCCACACTAGTAACTTAGGAAAGTGACACTTGGGGGACAGTGTAGAAGGAGATTGTGATTTGTTACTGATAGGACTGACTTTAGGAAGACTGCAATGGTTGCTGAAAACTGGAACTGGCCAACTTGCATTGGCAAGGCCAAAATTGGACCAACAATGGCCAAAAAAACAAAAACAAAAACATACTTGGAGATTGGAGAGAGAGCCCTCGTCTTGGTTTTTACCATCACAAACTCCTACCAGGGCCCATCTACCATTTAGGTAGTATCTTGGCTTAATCCTTCCACCAAAACTCCTAGCAAGGCTCATTTCCTTCCACTTTTACCCTGAATCTGGGAATCCTAGGCACTGTTATGTAATCTCGTCTTTCACCCAGCCCAGTCTTATTTCACTACTGTAACTCAAAGAAAGTATGAGGGTGGGAGGAGAATGAAAGTAGATTTCCTTTATATCATCCTGAAAGATTAGCAATATACTTCTACTTAATAGCTTTCAGTTACCTGTCTGTCATATAGGAATGTATCAGGTCTTCTAGGTCTTACTGATATTATTAACCTTCAGTCCCCTCAAGAGCAAGTTTCATACATGATACCAGCATTGCCTTTTGGACCTGTTTTCCCATCTAGAAAATAAAGGAGATAATAAAAGCAGTATAAATACAAACACCTGCAACATTCCTATGCCAGTTTTCTGCAAAAATAACCCATGAAACATTCAAATAAGAAAATATGTTATTCATAGACCCTTAGGTAAGAACAGTGAAAACTAGAAGGAACTTTTGCTACGTAAAGCCATAAGGGTAGATTTTTTTGAATGACTGACTCAAATTCCATGTCGAAATAACTTGTTAGTGAAGCAAGATGACGCCTTAGCCTCCCATCATCTAACATTGCTTATTACCCTATGTATAAGAATGCTGTACTAATGACTTAAGGCAACTGTTGAGAGTCCTATCAGAAGAGGCTTTCTGGATTCTTAACCAGTGGCACCGAAGGTGTACTATCCTGGAGCTTTTCCTTAACCAAGAGAACCACAGCTGACATTCACTTAGGGGAGGGGGTGGGGCTGGTAGTCATAAAAGGGAAGAGTAACCACAAGAGCAGCAAAGCGACCCAAAAAGATCTCTTGGCCTCAACCTGTTAGCAGATTTAGAAAACTTAGAGCAAGATTCTTTTTAAAAAGATGTTCTTTCTAGCCGTCTTTCCTAAGAACTTTGGTCTTATTGCAAGGAAGTTCATTATCCTCGTCTACACTAAGCCTACATCTGATGGACTTCCTTGGGTTTCCTGGAGGAATGAAATGGGTTTAACATTTCTGACTACCTGCTGGATCAGCATCAGCACTTGAGTGGACTGAAAAAGAGCTAAAAACAATCCTCAGAGTCTGCCAGGTCTACAGCTGTCCTAGCTAAATCAGCCCTTACTGAGAAATGAGTAACTAAATGGACAAGAGATTTGAACAAGTGTTTCATAAAGAAGGCCAAGAAAGGATCACAGTTCTGTTTTTTTTGTGTGTGTGTCTGTGTTTTTGTTTTTTGGCAGAGGAAGGGAGAATGGGTAAATTCCTTAGACCTTTTTTAAAGAAACATTAAAACATTCTCTTTTTTACTTTGACAGGTAATGTAAGTTTAAGAATAATTTTTAAATCTATTAAATGTTCAGCCATATTAGTCATCAAGGAAATTGCATATTAAAACTCTTATTAAGATACCCTTACACTGTTAAGAACAGCAAAAAATTAAAATACTGATAGTGCCAAGTGTTGGTGAGAATGTGGAGCATCAGGAACTCTCCAGAGCTACTGACAGTAGGGTAAACTGGCCCAACTGCTCTGGAAATGTTTGACAAATAACCGACTAATGCTGTGCCATACATCTACCCTCAACTCAGTAATTCCACTTCTAGGCAAGTATCCAACAGAAATAAGAACACGTGTGCAAAAATATATACAGAAGAATATTCTTAGCATTATTCACAATAACCTCAAAGTTAGTGAAACAACTCCAGTGTCAACAGAGTGCATACAGTGAGATACTACTCTGTAACAAGGACATGAGCTAACTTGCTACATGTACCCATTTGGATGAGTCTTATAAACATGATGTTAAAAGAAGTCAACAAAAAAATGTGCTGTATGATTCCCACTATAAAACAGTTCAAAGACAAGCAAAATACATCTTTAGGCAGAATGGAGTGGGGAGAAGTCAGAAATAGGCCTGATGATGTGCTGGTAATCTTGTCTTTCTGCACTAGCATAGTGATAACTTTGAGCTGTACTCTCAATGGTTTATGCATTTTTAAAAAATTTATCTTATACTTCAAATAACATTTTTATTTCTTTTTTTTTTAAGATTTTATTTATTTCATAGAGGGAGAGAGATCACAGGAGGCAGAGAGGCAGGCGGGGGGGGGG
>LNAC01000122.1:3199620-3241538 GCA_002007465.1 Ailurus styani
GGGGGGGGGGGGGGGGAAGCAGGCTCCCCGCTGAGCAGGGAGCCCGATGCGGGCCTCGATCCCAGGACCCTGAGATCATGACGCTGAGCCGAAAGCAGAGGTTTTCACCCACTGAGCCACCCAGGCGCCCAACATTTTTATTTCTTAATGAATTAAGCAAAATCAGTATGAGGCTAATGGGACAGACACTACTGCAGTATGAGAGAAGAGCAATATCCTGAGGCTTTTAGAAGGCAGGGCTTTGTTTCTCCAGTGCATGTATAGCAAGAAATTATTAGAAAATATCTGCTTCAGCTCCCACCCTGGTGCAACAGAGCATTATGATGTTGAGGGCAGAAGAGTAAGAGTGGGAAAAGAAAGGGAGAAGCCAAATTAAAATTTGTGTCAGAAACAATAAATAGTCCTAGTGCTAAAGAAAATCTAACCCCAAATGAAGAAAGGTGAGTATCAAACTGGTTTTCAGAAATCCGCAGGGTCTCCTGAGCCAATGAAGGGAAGGCATTCAACCAGATCAAAGCCGCCTTCCTCAGTGTTGTGTATTGTGCGTAATAAGCTTCCCTTTAAGGCAGTCTGCAGCTTGAAGATGTTAAAATACACCAAAAGCACCAGAGTAAAAGATAACCTTAAAAAAGCACCTTCAGATGAATTTAGTAGGCTGATTACAAAGGTTTATCCTATGAATAATATGTGTTCCCAAAGAAAACAACAGAACAAATTAAACAATCATTTTAATAGGAGAATCCTGGATCTAAGAAAAGGCTCAAGTCTAAATGAAGATCCTCTTTTTACACATTAAATGCCAGCTGGAATGGAGCAGAGTTTTGTAGTTCAGGATTTCTCCAGTTACCCACATGTGACTATAACAGAAAAACATTCGGTGATATGCAACATGCACTACTTATTTGCCCTTTATGGGAAAAAATTACTTGAATATAATCACTACATTACCAAAATGAACCAAAATTAAGAAAAGGATGAGGAAAGAAAGTTGGTAGGTATTGAAATCAATTAACTATTAGGATAATACAGATAATTTAAAACAGATTGATTAAGTGATGTATTTCAAAAATTTAAATGGGGTTTATTAACCCTAGATTAAGTTAATGAAGGCCAGGAAGAGATCACAGTTTCTTTTTTAGGAGGTGAGTGAGGGATAACATCCTATCTTCTGTTAAGAAAAAAAGAAAACTTTACTTCGAAAATTAAATGTAAATTTTAGAATCTTGTGAGGGGCACTTAGGTGGCTCCATTGGTTAAGCATCCAACTCGATCTCAACTCAGAGTCTTGATCTCAGGTTTGTGAGTTCAAGCCCCATGTTGGCTCCACGCTGGGTGTGGAGCCTACTTTAAAAAAAAAAAAAAAGAATCTTTTGAAATCTATTAAGGTGAGTAATAATAAAATTGATAACAGAATGTCTCCTGTCCAAATCCTTGAAAAAGACAATAAAAGGAATCGCATGTTTGACAAGTCAAAAGAAATAAGAATAGCACTTAAGATCAAAATTGTTTAAATTGTTTAAATTCTAAAAACAAAATGAAATGATCTTCTTTCAGAAGACTTACCTTTAATCAAATTCTTTCACATACGCCTAATACTAAAGTATTTCAGAGTATAATTAGAGATGGTATAAATAGCATATTCACTACTAAAATTACAGTTAGTAGGGAAGACAACAAACCCTAGCGTTTATATGCAGAATAATATAGGATTAAAATGGAGAAATACAAAAGGCCCTTAAAATAGTATAGAGGGGCACCTGGGTGGCTCAGTCAGTTGGGTCTCTGCCCTCAGGTCATGTTCCCAGGGTTCTGGGATGGAGCCCAGCATCAGGCTCCCTGCTCAGTGGAGAGCCTGCTTCTTCCTCTCCTGTCCCTCCCCTCCACTGGTGCTCTCTCTTTCAAATAAATAAGATCTTTTAAAATAAATCAGTAAGGGCGCCTGGGTGGCTCAGTGGGTTAAAGCCGCTGCCTTCGGCTCAGGTCATGATCCCAGGGTCCTGGGATCGAGGCCCACATCGGGCTCTCTGTTCGGCAGGGAGCCTGCTTCCTCCTCTCTCTCTGCCTGCCTCTCTGCCTACTTGTGATCTGATCTCTCTCTCTCTCTCTGTCAAATAAATAAATAAAATCTTTAAAAAATAAAATAAAATAAAATAAAATAAATCAGTAAAATAGTGTGGAGATTATGGTGGAGACCTTATAACACGTGTTCTGGGATCTATCACAACACAAACCAGGTGGAAGGGAGACAAAAATGAAAGTTGTATAAAAAAGAATATAATTTTTTCTCAAATGGAATAGTTTACAAATCCATCAGCTAGCAATATTGAATGACAGTGTAGGGGACCCAGAAACATCTCTTAACTCTGCACATCAGCTGATTTAGAATATTTTCAGCAAGATCCAAAACAAACCCTCAAACTTGTTTTTTAAAAGATTTTATTTATTTATTTGACAGAGACACAGAGAGGGAACACAAGCAGGGCCAGTGGGAGTGGGAGAGGGAGATGCAGGCTTCCCGCTGAGCAGGGAGCCTGATGTGGGTCTCAATTCCAGGACCCTGGGATCACGACCTGAGTCGAAGGCAGATGCTTAACAACTGAGACACCCAGGCTCCCCCTCAAACCTGTTCTAAACTTTGTTTGGCCTCTTTGTCCTAGAGAAACATCGCAAGGAAATCACTTCTATTCTAAACCTGGACCCTCTAGGCCTCAGCTTTCCTGGAGGAACGAAATGGTTCAGCATTTGGTGCTCGCCTGCTGGACTTTCCATCAGCATCTGAGCAGACTGCCAAAGAGCTGAAAAAAATTCTTGCAGCCTCATAATTCCCCTGCAGGGCATTTTTTAGGGCAGAACTTGTACTTTGTTGTGTTCTTTGATCACAAGGTCATAACCAGAAAATTATAGTCACCTGGAAGATAATTTTAAAGTCCTCTTCTAAATAGCTATTTTATCAAAAAATGCAATAAAATAGGGTAAAAACAAAACGACCAAAAAAAGTAGAGGATGATATGTTTAAAGCTAAGCTGAAGGGCAAATTGATAGCCATTGCCACAGGAAAGGGAAAATGGATGAATTAAACATGTGACACTAGAAACAAAAGTAACAACAAAGATAAGACTAATTAGAAATAAATTAGAAAAAAGTAAAAAGGCAACCTAGCAGATTCATTTTTTTAAATTCAAAATCAGAAATAAAAGTATGAAAAAACAGAGGAGACTTAAGTGCCATCCTCAATTATATATTTTAATTTAAACATTTGTTATAAAATGTTAAGTATACCAGTGTAGAATATCCAGTCAACAGGAATTAGAAATCCTGAGCAGGTCAGTAACCAAAGAAGAAATTCAGGCAGTTATCAATGATTGTAGATCCTTAAATGAGCCCTGATGACTTTATCCATTCTTCCAGACTTGAGAAGCACATTATTCCTCTGGTTTTTAAGTTTTTCCATGCAGCCTGGAAACGGTGAGTACACACATACGTTTTGCATAAATAACATTACCCTGATACCAACACTTAAAAGGCAGTTAAAATCAAAGCTATATATTCTTAGTTTACCCATGAATATGGATGTAAACAAATCTTAATAAGATAATAGCAAGTGATAGTAGGGTTTAATCCTTTGATGAAAGAATAGTTCACATGAAGAAAAAATATTACTGTAATATTTATCTTCATAGGACCATAATGAGACCTGCAAGTTGATTATCCATTCTTGTGATTATGCAAATGCCATGGACAGTTAGATTATATTTGGTTTACTTGAAACTATCACTAGCTAGAAAAATGGGATTAGCCTGACATATTTAGTAAGTGAAGCATGTCTAACCCTCCCTTCTAACTACATGATTGCTTTATAATAGAGAAAGAAAGTATGGATGGATATCAGCGAGAGAACCAAAATGTCTGGAAGTGCTTCTTAGAAAAATAGCTCAATTCATTGAGCCCTACTGTTTGACAGGCATTAGGCTAATTGCTTTACATACACCTCAAAATCTATGAAGTATTGTTGTTCTTGTTTTATCAAAAGGAAGCTCTAAAGTGCTCTGAGAGATGAAGTAATTTGCCCAAGATCACACAGCCAGTAAAGGGGAAAGCTGTTCTTTGGACACAGTCCTTATTGAAATCCATATTCTTAACCGATACACTAAATATCAACAGCTGTAACAATTCAGAAACTACCATACACAGCAATTAAATATTATGCAACAACAACAACTTCCAGAACTATAGGATAACATGGGAATAATGCTTACTATTTAGTGAAGGCAAGCAGTATACAAAATTACATATAGTGTGGTCTATAAATTTTTAAGCTAGAGTGAGTTTGAAAAGAAGCCAATGTGCGTGTGTTTGCTTTTCACTATTTCCCATTTTTCCTTGGTGAACATGTATAATTTTTTTAATCTAAAAATATCCTGTATCCCCCACAAGACTGAAGACTTTCTGTGAGCAAAGCCTGTTTATTTTTCTAACATCCAACCCAGCTATGCAGTTTACACGTAATGGGCGCAAAATGTTTATTTGGATTACAACATGAAAGGTCCTATATATGTCTGTTACTACAGAGATGCTGTAAACAAATCTACATTTTCTATAAATATCCTAGTAATTTTTCATCTTTTCAAATTGAGGACCCTACTTACTAGGCTGATTTTAAAGATTCTAATTTTAATTTCAATTTTGTTTCTGGTGTTTTTTATAAATGGATCAGTGGCTAAATCACAGTCAGTCCACATACAAATCTTGGTGATACTTTGAAATAATAGGTAACACTTATTGAACCCTTGCTAAGTCAGTATTGTCCTAGGCACTTTAAGACATTTTCCCATTTAGCAGTCCCAACAGTTCCATGGAATGAAAACTATGAGACACAGAGACGTTAAATGACTTCTGCCAAGACACACAGCAAGTAAATGATGGAGCTGATATTTACACTCAGGAAGTATGACTCCGTGACTTCACTTAAGTTCACACACTAATTCAAGCGCTGTTCTTTGTTTAAGAATGAAGTATAAAATCTTTGTCATAAAAATAGAGCATGTAATAGAGAGATAATTTTATTCCATTGTGTGGCCCCTTGAGAGAGTGGGGTGAGACAAAAGGAGAGAAAAGTATAAGTGAGATGAGAGGAAGTGAAGAAAGAAAAGGAGAGAAGGAATACAGATGGCAGAAAAAGGAATGATGACTCAGTGGCTTTGGGGCGAAAGCCTCGGTTCCTTTTTTACCTTGGTTGCACAAGCTTAACTAGCAACTGTATTGAGTGCCTGTGTACTAAGTGCCCAGGGACACAATGGTGGGAAGAAGGAAAAAAATAGCTTCCTTGCCCTTATGTAGCTTAGTCTAATTCTTCTGTAGTTTGACAAAATAGTGTACTGTAGGGTCAGCTGCCACTCGGGTAGAGCAGGCTGGCTCCTCCCAAACCTCTTTCAAAGGATTCACCAAAACAAAAGAATTCCCCTTTTACTGTCCCCCTGAATTTGTACACACCTACTTCTTTTTGTTTGTTTTAAAGGTTTTTTTGTTCTGTTTTATTTTTGAGGTAAAAATTACAGTGCAGTGTGCAGATAATAAGTATACGGTTCAATAAACTTTGACAAATGCATACACTTTTATAACTATTGGAGACAGTTTCCATATGTCTTGCGAGCAGAGGCACCGTCTCTCTTTCCAGGAATGTTTTTATAGTGAACAGTCTTGGAAGGTAATGTCCCCTCTGGAGCAAATGGCAGGTTTGTTTATTGTCCAGTATAACAAAGATAATGTCTTCTTCCAGAGCAAAGGACAGGTATACTTACTGCCCTTTATAAAAGATTTAGGCCCTAAAGGTTGAGGATTTTCAGTTCTGACACCAGCTTACTGCATACACAGCACCAATCTGGGCCCCTCTTCATGACCTGTTTAAGGCTTAGGGGACAAGAAGAACCAATGCAAACCTGATGCTCAAACCGCTTACTGTGCTGTGGATACTCAAGTTCTTTGTCTCTGACCCAGGAGTTGTGTCTGTTGCCAGCATCCACAAGATGGGCAGGCTAGCTTGCTATCTTGCACGTAGGGTGAAACCTCAGACCCTTCCCAGTTCTTGACAGCCACCCTCCTTCAAGATACAGACCTATCCATTGAAGCAGCAAGTTCCCTCATACCCCTCTCCCATCAGTCTCACAAGAGATGATCCTCTTTCTGATTGTTTTCACAATAAACAGTTCTGCCTTTTCTAGAACATCACATACAGGGAATCATAAAACAGATACTCTTGTGTTTCCCTGTCTCATTCAGCAGATCTGTAAGATACAGCCACGCCATTGTATATATCAGTGGTTCATTCCTTTTTGTGTCTGCGTTGTATTCCATTGTTAGAATAGTCTTCCATTTATCCATTTCCCTATTGATGGACATTTATGTGGTTTTCAGCTTGCAGGATAGAGCTGCTATAAACATCCACCTGTTTAAGTAATGTTTTATTGTATACAGGAGCTTGGGAGCAAATCTCTGTAGAGATTCCACATTCTATTATCTGCTTTTGAAGAATGCTCATTTTTGTCTTAGAAGGCACTTAATCTACCTGGACCCAAATTTCCAGCTCTATCTCTTTTGCAAAGGGCTGCAGCTGAAATTTCTGTCACAGTTTTCAGTCTTCACCTGCCCCCTTGGAGTCTGTCCTGCATGAGCAGTCAAAACAGTCAGCTAAAAATTGGGGTGAGGTTCACTATAGATTTGGAACTCTGTGTTGTGACTCTTTCCTTTTTTGATTATCCTCCCTAACTTCAAAGTTGTTTGGGCATCTCTAACTCGGCCAATTGACTCTTCAAACCAGTAAGACTGCACTTTTCTATTTGAGTTCTAGCATCCCTGCACCCAAGAGGACCTGAGAGTACCCTCAGATAAAAAGCTTTATAAACAAGTCTCACCCAGTGTGATTCCCAAAATGTTTATTTCTCTTATTTTCTGCCTGCTTTGGGTCATTCTCCAGTGCCTTCAGATAGCTGTTTTTTTTAATATGTTGCCCAGAATTTATAATTGTTATAGAAGACTTAGTCACATAAAAGCTGCTCTACCATTTCTAGAAGCAGAATTCTGCCTAGTAGTATATCATTATCACTTTGCGCCTGCCTTGTCATTTTACCTTGGATGTATCTCTTATAAATAACATGTAAATGGTTTTATATTTTTATAAAATCTGATTCTGTTTGCTATTCAATACGTTTAATCCTAATTTACATTTATGTGATTAATGAAATCTGGATTTATTTTTTACCATTTTATGTGTTCTGAATACCATTATTTACATTTGCTTTAGTTCTGGTTTTTTACTAGATTGAAAAGATTTTTTATATTTTCCCCTCATCCTTTATGTTTTCCTCATTTGGAAGCTATAAACTATATTTCTCTTCCTTAGTGGCTATGCTTATATTCTATATTTATATCTGTAAAACTTTTGGGCGCCTGGGTGGCTCAGCGGGTTAAAGCCTCTGCTTTCGGCTCAGGTCATGCTCTCGGGGTCCTGGGATCGAGACCCGCCTGGGCTCCCTGCTCGGCGGGGAGCCTGCTTCCCCCCCCCCTCTGCCTGCCTCTCTGCCTCCTTGTAATTTCTCTCCCTCTGTGAAATAAATAAATAAAATCTTAAATATATATATATATATATATATATATCTGTAAAACTTACCAAAGTCTAAAGTTGCTCAGTGTTTCTATCTTCCTTCCAAGCAGGAAAAGAAGATTACTTCATTTTATTTACCTGTTATGAAATTCCTATCTTTTACTGTTGTCTAAAAACTTAGCATCTACTTTTTTGGGGGGGGTACAATTGTATAGAGGATTGTCTTCTTAATTTCTCATAGTGTCTTTAATTACTTCATTATTGTGTAGAAATGCAGTAGATTCTATATATTAATTTTGTATCCTGTGACTTACTGAATTCATTTATCAGTTCTAGTAGTTTTTTGGTGACATCTTTCGGGTTTTCTGGATATAGTATCAGGTCATCTGCAAATAGTGACAGTTTTACTTCTTCCTTACCCCTTTGGATGCCTTTTATTTTTTCTCATCTGATTGCTATGGTTAGGACTTCCAGCACTATTTTGAATAAGAGGGGTGAGAGTGAACATCCTGTCTTGTTTCTGATTTTAAAGGAAAAGCTCTCAGTTTTTCACCATTGAGTATGATGTTGGCCATGGATCTTGCATATATGACCCTTATTATGTTGAAATATGTTCCCTCTAAACCTATTTTGTTGACAGTTTTTATCATACTTTGTCAAATGATATTTCTGCCTTTATTGAGATGATCATATGGTTTTTATTCTTTCTCTTTTTAATGTAATATATTAATTCATATGTAAATATTAAACCATGCTCGCATTCCTGGAGTAAATCCTATTTAATCGTGGTGAGTGATTTTTTTTAATGTACTGCTGGATTTAGTTTGCTGTTACTTTATTGGGGATTTTTGCATCTATGTTCCTAAGAGATATTGGCCTGTTGGGGTTGTTTTGTTTTGTTTTGCTTTGTAGTGTCTTTATCTGGTTTTGCTATCAGGATAATGCAGGCCTCATAGAATTAATTTGGAAATATTCCTTCCTCTTTTATTTTTTTTTGGACTAGTTTGAGAAGAATAGGTATTAACTCTTCTTTAAATGTTTGATAGGTGCTCTCTCCGGCAGCACATACACTAAAATCGGAATGACACAAAGAAGATTAACATGGCCCCTGTGCAAGGATGATACATAAATGTTTGGTAGAATTCACCTGTGAAGCCATCTGGTCCTGAACTATTGTTTGTTGGAAGTTTTTTGATTACTGATTCCATTTTATTGCTAGTAATCAGTCTGTCGAAAACTTTTTTTCTTCCTGGTCCTGTTTTGAAAGGTTACATGTTTCTAGGAATTTATCCATTTCTTGTAGGTTGTTCAGTTTGTTGGCATATAATTTTTCATAATATTCTCTTACAATCCTTTGTATTTCTGTGGTGTCAATTATGATTTCTCCTCCATTTCTTTTTTTTTTTTTAAAGATTTTATTTATTTATTTGACACACAGAGAGAGATTACAAGTAGGCAGAGAGGCAGGCAGAGAGAGGGAGAGGAGGAAGCAGGCTCCCTGCTGAGCAGAGAGCCCGATGCGGGCCTCCATCCCAGGATGCTGAGATCATGACCTGAGCGGAAAGCAGAGGCTTTAACCCACTGAGCCACCCAGGCGCCCTCCTCCTTCATTTCTGATTTTATTTACTTTAGTCCATTCTTTTTTTCTTCTTGAGTCTGGGTAAAGTTTTATCAATTGTGTTTGTCTTTTCAGAGGACCAACTTCTGGTTTCATTGATCTGTTCTATTATTTTTTTAGTCTCTATTTCATTTATTTCTGCTCTAATCTTTATTATTTCCCTCCTTCTTCTGGCTTTGGGCTTTGTTTTTCTTTTTCTAGCTCCATTAGGTGTAAGGTTAGATTAGCATCAACTTTTTTATCATAATTTTTTAAATCAATATTCAAATATACCAACGTATTTTATGTTCACTCTTATTTCTTTTTGTTAAAATAACAACTTAGTGATATATAATTTATATAACATAGAGGGCACCATGGTTTTTTGCATCTAACTTCTTCCTCTTGGATTCACTTTTCTTCTTGCAACCTTTAGTGGTTACTCCAGTGAGATGTGTTTTCCTGCAGAAAAAAAGATTCACCCTAAGACCCCCAACAGCCTCATCTAATCATGGCATCTTGATCAATATCCAGTAATTTATGATATACATCAAATTTGAATGTGTTTCCCATTGATCTGGAAACCTGTGAACTAAGATGTGGGGGTGGGGGTGGGGGATGTGTGTGTAATCTTCCCCCACCATTATACCACATGGAATGGCAGAACCTGGGATAGGATAACTACAATTAACTCCTAGTCAAAAGGGAGAGATTAAAAGGCATTATTAGGGCGCCTGGGTGGCTCAGTGGGTTAAAGCCTCTGCTTTCGGCTCAGGTCATGATCTCAGGGTCCTGGGATCGAGGCCCGCATCGGGCTCCCTGCTCAGCGGGGAGCCTGCTTCCCCCTCTCTCTCTGCCTGCCTCTCTGTCTCCTTGTGATCTCTCTCCCTCTGTGAAATAAATAAATAAAATCTTTAAAAAAATAAAAATAAAATAAAATAAAATAAAAGGCATTATTAGCATTCACTTGTTCTAAAATACCAAAGGAAAAATGTCACCAGGAACCCCTATTCTGAGAAGAAATAATTTTCCTTGATTAGACCCTAATTCTGCCCCCTAACAGTATGTCTTCAATCTGTTGTTCTCTTGTTTTTGCCTCCCAGAAGGTGAATTCTTTAGATTTCTATCATCCCCCTTAGTCATTTCTGAAATTGGAGAATATGGTCCTTCTGGTACTAGGAAGCTTTCTCAGCTACTATCTGCCTATAGAAAGTTTCTATCAAAGCGGTCTCTATACCTCAGTCTCATTCCCTTTTAGTCTTAGCTGCTGGTTTATCAATACAGCTCTCTCAGACATAGATTTTCTTTGTATTTGTTTTCAGTGAGTTCTGTTTGACAGAACCATCTATGATTCTTTTTGGCACATGCCTCTCATTCTAGACCTCATTATGAGGAACTTCCACCCATTAGGCTTCTGAGGGACCCTGCCCTTAAGCTTTCTAGAAATCTATTTGTCCAACTGAGAGGTTACAATAATACCCTTTGTTTAATATCCACCCCCCAACCCCAGGCTGAATCTGAGACTCACTTACTGGTTGGAGATGAAAAGGTTTATTTGCGAAATAAACAAGTTCTGGACTCTAAATTCCTCTAAATTCTTACAAGTTGGTAGGAGTTTTTCTCCCCCAAATGTATCTTTTTCTTACAGCACCTTATAAAATAGAACTAAAAGTAACTGCCTCATACTTTGAACATATGCCTACAAATGGTCCTTTTATCCTTCATGTTACCATAGGTAACAGTTTTACTAAACACATGTTGTCATTTTTCAACTTCAGTAATAGTTTGCATACCATCCATCACCTGTCCCCTAAGCTAATAGCATATGTTTTAGGTTTTTGTTACATAGCATCCCAGTATTAGGTTTTCTGTATCAACTAGCTATTGCTGCATAACCAACAACCACAAAATCTTAGTGACACATATAACAATAAGCTTTTAATTCCCTCCTGGGTCTGTAGACCAGATACAGGAGCTTAGGTGGCAATGGTGAAAACAACTCCGCTTCACATTGTGGGGCCATGGGCAGGTAGGGCAGTCCTGCTCTGCAAATAGTCATGCTAGGGCCTGGGTTGAAGAGTGGCAGCTGCTCTGGGGAAAACTTCAGTGAGGTAACCGAAGTACAAGAAGCTAAGCCCCATCAGACGAGCACATTTCAAGCCCCTGCTTTCTTCACATCTTCTGACATCCCACCAGCCAAAACACGTTCCATGGCTGAGCCCAAAGTCGAAGGGTGGAAAAGGGTATTGCCTTTTGTGGAAAGAACTTCAAACTTAGAATGGCAAAGGACATGGGTACGGAGAGGGGAGAAGACTTTGGGCCCGTAGTTGATCTCATCGTCCATGGTAATATGCGAGATACCGGTTGCCAGCCTGCACTTCTGTTCTGCCTCCAGAAGCCTGCAGCTTCCCCAAAAGCTAACAAGTAGCCAACAGCAGCTTTTTAAAGTTTCCTTGTGAGGGAGTGGAAGTAAGCGAGGGTCCCCCACCCGGCACCTCGTTTAGGCAGCAAACCTGTCCCTGATCTCTATCTCATCTAGGGCAATTTTACTCTCCCTCAGAGAGAATGAAGACTCTCGATTGCTTCTGCCTACTTCACGACCCACTCCAGTAGGCCCATGGCTCCAGCCCCCATGTCTTCATTGCACTTCTTTTCTGTGCCTGCCTCACAGAAATGCTGTATCTTATGGAACAAAGTTGTGTATTTTTTTTAAAGCTGCGTATTTTTTTCTTTCATATATATCACAGCCATGGGCTTGGAGCAGGGAGAACCTGGAACTTTGAACTTTCAACAGCATTGCCACCCAACGTTATAGAATACTATATGAAGGTTCTCTTATTTCTGTGATGGTTTTTAAACATAAAATCTGTTTTAATGTTTCTTGCTACTGAAGTATGCCTAAATTTAGTACATTACAAAAAATAACCAGCTTCTTAAAGGACAGACATAATCAAATTCAGTACATTTGGAGAAATGATCAGACTAATTATATAAAAGGAAAATAGGAAATAGTCCTCTACCCAGTAAATCCCATCATTAAGATAAACTACTTTTAAGTGTGTATATTAAATATTACTATATTTTATCACACCCATTGTCTTTGCCTTGTACAAGGTTTTATCTCTGTTTTTTGACCTTTTTACTATATATAATTTATTGCAGAAAATTTCAGATATATACAATACACAGAATAGTTTAATGACCTCTATGTACCCATGACAGAGCTTCATAATTATTAATCGTGGTAAATCTTATTTCATTTATACCAGGGTTTGAGAGAAAATAACCCACAGGTCAAATCCAGCCTACCACCTGTTTCTGTAAATAAAGGTTATTGGAACACAGCCATGCTCTTTATCTACATGTTGCTTCTGCCTACTTTTATGCTACAGTAGCAGAGTTTAGTAGCTGCAACTGAGGTTGTGTAGTCTGCAAAGCCTAAAACATTTATTATCTAGGATTTACAAAAAAAAAAAGTTTGCTGACTCTGAAGTATACTCTGACCCACTCTTCTCAGCAAAAATATCTCTTTTCTACTTCATTTAAAAATATTTCAGTATGTATTCTAAAAGATGAAGACTCCAAAATACAATACCATTCTTATACTAAAAAATTAACAGTAATTCATAGTTTTGTTTCTTCTACAAGTCTCCCACTGAAGAACAAAGGAGAATTCTTTAACATTTCTCTTTCCTCATGACACATTACTCAGGTCCACCGTAGGCCACCCATAGCCTAACAAACCATTTTCTTACCTTTGAAAGAGCTGCAGGCTTTTTGTTTTCATTAGTAGTCCATTCTCAGTAATTTTAACAGCTTAATACTTTATCTATAGATGACCTCAAAGGAGAAGATATTCTGAAATTAACAAAGCATGTGAGAAAGTTAATAAGCAATAATAGCATAATCATCAGAGATTTCAGCAAAATTGCATTTGTGATATATTAAAAGTCCTATGAAAAAATAGGGCAATGAAAGGCAATCTCACATTTTAAGAAGACTAATGGTATTAGAGATTTTGGACACACTGGTTTTTCTTTTCTTGAGAAAACCAAGGAGTTCACTTTCAGAGGTTTCAACAGTGAAGTGATTGTTAGCATTTCTAAATAAAATTTTATATTAAAGTAGCTTTTATTTTTCAGTTTACATGGCAATTTTACAGGAGCTATCTCATTTAATGTTTACAGCAACCTAGTGAGGGAGAGCTTATTTTCACATTAGACGATCCCACTGAGACACAAACCCATGTCATCTGCTTAAAGTCCACCAACCACGCCGCTGAATTGATGGTCACAGTCTTTCCAGAGAGCAGTTTTAAATAGGTTTTATCACTTTACAGGCCTTGGTTATATAAATGTTCTATGTTATGCAAGTATGATTAAATGTATTACCTCCTAGATATGCTAAAGATATATCTATACAGTGAAGATACTGCAATAAACTCTTAGGAAATCTGTACCTTTGGAGCTTAGGATTTTAAGCACAGAGTGTTGTGTCTTTCAAAATCAAAGAGCAAGAAACAATCCATTATCTAGTTTTCATAGACCCCTCTTGAGCATTTCTTTTACATCCTCATGATGTGTCCAGAACACTAGTGGAGATCTGGTCTTAGAGGCTTGGAGAAATGCCTCATTCCAGGGTTTGGGCAGAGAAAGTCCGAACTAACCCTGGAACATCTTTTTGTATTAGAAAGTAAGGAAATGCTTCCCAAAATGATGAAGGGGAAGTCAAAAGGACACAGATATCAGCTCGAAGTGAATACCACTAGATAAATCTGGGATGATATGAGCATTAAAATAAATAACAGTAGTAGTAAATTATAACCTATTGAATAATATATGACTCCATGAGTCCACACTGATGTAAATAAGTTGTCAGTTTGATGAGAATGAGATATTTATGTTATCTCAAGTATCTCCCTACAAAATATTTATGGATCGAAAAGGGGAATGATGCTACTTTGTAATAGTGGAGACTGGAAGACATCATTTTAATCAAATGATTGGAGTGAATACCCCAGTAATGGGACAAACTGAAAATGTGGAACCTACCCCCATCTGATAGGGTTTAATGAGAATACTTCATCACTTCTGTGAGATGCCTGCCAAAGGAACATAACCTTATTGTAAGGTAACATTAGACAGATCTAAACTGGGCAACATTCTAAAAATTACTGACCCACACTCTTCAAAAGTGATAAAGTGCTGAAAGTCAAGGAAAGATTGAGGGACTATTTGAGACTGAATGAAGACTTCTAAGGAGACATGAAACTAAATACAATACCTAATTCTGGACTAGATCCTTTTGCTATAGATGACAATGGGACATTTGCAAAACTTGAACAGGGTTGAAGGATTTGTCAGTAGTAATGTGTCAGTGTTAGTCTCCTGATCTTGGTTCGTTGTATCATGGTCAGATAAAAGAATGTCCTTGTATATTGGAAATACACACTAAGTTATTAAGGGGTAATGGAGCATCTGGCCAGAAACCTATTCTCAAATTGAGAGTAACAAAACTGTACTTTTTTGTCAGTTTTCTGTATGTTTGACATTGTTTCAAAATGGAAATATTTTTTACAAAAATGCAAAACTAAATGCACATAAGTTACGGTGGACTCTCATAGATGTCTGTTACATAATGCCATTTCCCTTGGCCACAGGTATAGTTTCGTTACAAAGATTTCTTGCCAGTCTTTGTACTTGACAAAAACTTACATCAAAGGCAATTGTTGTCTACAAAAGCTTTAATAATATCACATTTGCTTTTCTGTTGGAAAAGGGCAAGTAATTTGAAAGACGTAACAAGAAAACTCATCTCTTCAACAAATGTTTGTTGAGTAATACATCAAGTTCTGTGGTAAGTACTAATTTTCTCTCTGTGGTGGACACTGTGATACACTACCCAAATCCCCTTTCACAACTGAGGCCTGATTCCCCTAGCTTTCAGGAATGTTGAAGACCAGTTAGCCCTCACGTCTCACCCCCTTTTAGGGATTGTTTTGGCTACGAGAATGCCCTTGCCTAAGGTCACACTCCCTTCCCAAGGTGTTCTGCATCCAATCACTGGTCAGCGCGAAGGTATAAAGTCCTTGCCCTCTTGCCCCACTCAATTCAAGGTATCTTAGAAGGGTTGAAAACATTCTAGAGGACAAAGGCTTTCACTGAGAATCTATCACAGCTCAGTTTCTCCCTCTGCCAGTTCTTTTCCCTTCTCTTTGCCTTCCCCTACCCTTACATATGCAGTGGTCCTTAGAACGCTCTTTATGAACATCCTGCCTGCTCATAACTCTGACTCAGAGTCCGCTCCTCAGGGAAGCCAACCTGTGCCATCCTCTATCAAAGATCTCTCTCTGGAGATAAAAAGGATCATAACTTTTCAATTTTTTACTATTAAACAAGGCTATAATTTATAAGATTAAGTTTTTATCACCTTCCCTCTTTTTATTTTCCCCACGTTGAAAAGATTCATGACCTTCCCTCTTGCCCGCTCCACTTTCTGATTCTTGATCAGCTAGCACGAAGTGGGGAGATACAAAGACTAAGAGAATGGGAACAGAAAGAGCATAGGTAGGAGCCAGATTCTATCTTGGGAAGGCAAGATTGAGACAAGTTTGTCTTAGCCTATACCTCTCTTTTCTTTGCTATTTTCTCCCTTTTTTAAGAATTTTTTTTTTAATTATTTGTCAGAGAGAGAGAGAGAGAGAGAGAGAGAGAGCATGCACAAGCAGGGGGAGTAGCAGGCAGAGCAGGCAGAGGCAGAAGCAGGCTCCCCGTGGAGCAAGGAGCCTGACGCAGAACTAGATCCCAGGACCCCAGGATGATCAGGATGACCTGAGCCAAAGGCAGATGCTCAACTGACTGAGCCACCAAGGCATCCCAATTTTCTCCCTCTTTCAACCCCTGCCTTCCAGGGATACCTTGTCCAGGGTACTCACTACATGGCTCCTCCTTTCTCAAGAGAGTAACTCCTTCTCACTGGGGGGTGTGGATGGAATGTGTCAGTAGAAAGAGACTATTGTGCTTTTTTTGGTTTTGTTTTGTTTTTTGAGGGTTACTACGACAGAGCACTTCCACAGAATGGTGAAAGGAAAGCAACAATTATATTGACATTAGTAAGAAGGATGTTTTTGGCACCCTACTGAATCACCCACATAAGGGATCCTCTGCTCCATTTATACAACAATTGAAGTTCTCTTCTACAAAGTCTTTGGGAAAATATCTTGGGAAAAGCTAGTACTTGAAACCACTCCTACTTGAAAAACTGCTATAAATCCTTTACCCGAAAGCATTTGTTTGTAGATTAAGTCATTTTTTGCAGACACAGAGTGCAGTTTAATTCATAGTAACATAAATTAGCTCTATTTCATTTGCTAATAGCTATTTTTAGCAGACCATGGGTCATACAAGTAAATGTTTAGGTTAAGGAAATGATAATTTGGGGCACCTGGGTGCCTCAGTCGGTATGATCCCAGGGTCCTGGGATAAAGCCCTGCATCAGGGCTCCCTGCTCAGGGGGAGCCTGATTCTCCCTCTCTGCCATTCTCCCTTCAACCCCCCACCCCCACCCCACTACCTCCTCCCACCCGGCCCCTTGTGCTCTCTGGCTCTCTCTCGCTGTCAAATAAGTAAAATCTTGAAAGAAAGAAAAAGAGAGAGAGAAAGAAAGAAAGAAAGAAAGAAAAGAAAGAAAGAAGAAAGAAGGAGGGAAGGAGGGAGGAAGGAAGGAAGAAAGAAGGAGGGAGGGAAGGAGGGAGAGAGAAAGAAAGAGAAAGAAAAGAAAAAAATGATGGTCTATCTTTAGGGCTGGTGAGAATTAAAATTCTGCAAAAGTAGGTAGTCTTGGATATCACTTTTTTAAACAGTTTAAATTATATAAATGTGATGTGCTGTCTGTTTTACAAAGCACGTATCCTTATTTCCATTTTTTTTCCTTTAATGAGATAAAATATGGTATAAATGCTGTAATAATGCTTCAAGGGTCTTGTTTCAACAAAGACATTAAGTTTGTTGTTTTGTATTTGCCTGATCTCTGTTTTCAAAATTGGTCCTTTACTGGTCATTTTTCAGCCTTTACATTTGCACCCTTGTTTGTTTTTAAGTAATCTCCACACCCAACGTGGGACTCTAATTCACAACCCCCAGATCAAGAGTCACACACTTTACCGACTGAGCCAGCCAGGCGTCCCAGTGCTCTTAGTTTTTGACAAGCTGTAGAAGTGGTACCTGATGGCTCCACTATGATAACTGGTAATCTCTGTGTTTCGGATAATCAGGACATGAGTTTCGTCAAATCATAGACCTCAGAAATCAGCAATGTGAAACCTTTTATAGTTTGAGATATGAATTAACCTCAGCTCTTTCATTTTAAAAGTCGTATCACTAGCTCTAGTTAAGAATTGGGGTCATTTGAATCTTTCTCATTCCATCAGATTTTAGGTCTATTCATGTAATCTCTGGTATCACATTGATTTTTATATTCTAGGACAGTTCCAAAGGAGCCAACTAAAGGTTGACACATTTTTTTTCTCCTGTTAAGGATTTATGCAGGTAGTGTTCCCATTAGTTTAAAGAGAAGTGTCAAAGACCTTTCCCCGAAGGGTTTCCATCTACCTGTGTAAGTAGAATCACATGTATAGCACAAAATTAATCTGTAATGTTGAATTCTCATTGTCCAGATGAGTCACTTTTAAAAAGTGGATTTTCAGATGGTTATAGGGTAGAAAAATGTGTGTCACTGGGCACATAATATATACACTGAAAGTATTCATAGAGAAGGAGTTGGAATTAAAATGAGGATTAAAAGGGGGTTAGAACAAAAAGTGATTATGAAAATAGGGTGGAAATTATGGAAACAGGGCAATTATTGAAATGGAGTGAAAAATAAAATAATTTACCTTCAGATAACTTTATAATCTTTTCATGTTTCTATTCACTAGTAGCATGAAAGTCATATTTAAATCTTAACTTTGATTAGCAGAAATGTCAGTAAAGTCACTTTGTTTTGCCAGATAATAAGATGACTTCATTTTCTTTTCTGTCTTTCTTATGTCTTGTGTCTCTTAAGGAGAACACCAGAGAAAAAGAACTTTGGGGTGTTTTAATTTTTGAACATATTATAAAATGAGCAAATTAAATTTTATGATTTTTTGTCTTTTTTTTTTCTTTAATCCTACCCCATTCTCCTGGGTCTAGCTGACTTTGGAGGATCCATAAACATTTCACTTACTATGGTATCCCAGAAAGCATCTATAATCCACTAGAAAAAAAACAGTTAACATTTAAATGCATGCCTTTTTTAGTCTTCTTTTCTAGTTTTATATATTATTTGTAATATATAGATCATATTTTTATACAAGTAATATCATACACAGTTTTAAAACCTACTTTTAAATTTCACTGTATAACGAACATTATTCCATGTTGTTTATTATTCCTCTGCAACACAATTTTAAATGACTACAAAGTATATCCTGTAAATATGACTGTAATTTACTTAAAATCATTGTCACGTTGTTGGATCTTTAGTTTATTTTCGATTTCTTACTATTAAGAACCACACTGAGATTGACAATGAAAAAGCTTGTAGCTAAACATTTAGGCTACAGGTCTATTTCCTTAAAATAAATTGTCATATGCAGAATTGATGGATCAAAGAATACACATATTTTTCAGGCTTTTGATATATGTGACCAAATTGCCTTTCTGAAAGATTGTACCAAATGATACTTCCTTCTATGATCAATGTATAGGAGTACCTGTTTCTGTATCTTCACCAACACTGAATTTTGTAATTCTTCACAATCTTTGGTGAAAGACAGAATGGAGGGGTGCCTGGGTGGCTCAATGGGTTAAAGCCTCTGCTTTCGGCTCAGGTCATGATCTCAGGGTCCTGGGATGGAGGCCCGCATCCCGCTCCCTGCTCGGCAGGGAGCCTGCTTCCTCCTCTCTCTGCCTTCCTCTCTGCCTACTTGTAATCTCGCTCTTTCTGTCAAATAAATAAATAAAATCTTAAAAAAAAAAAAGAAAAAATGGAGGGGGAAAAAACAGTATCTCATTTTCCTAATTATCAGATTTCCTAATTATGCAAATCAATAATGTTCATTAAAGAAAAATAGTTTGTTAAAGATGAGAAAAGGAGTCATAATGCCAAGAATAATAGATAAGCAGCATTAACACATTCTTTGTATATATAGACATTTTCTGTTATGGCTTTTACTTTTTTTGACATCATGCTTACATTAGACATTTTTTTAAGGTTTTATTTATTTATTTGATAGAGAAAAAGACACAGCAAGAGAGGGAACACAAGCAGGGGAAGTGAGAGAGGGAGAAGCAGGCTTCCCGCTGAGCAGGGAGCCTGATGCAGGGCTCAATCCCAGGACCCTGGGATCATGACCTGAGCTGAGGGCAGACCACTTAACCACAGAGTCACCCAGGTACCCCAACATTAAACAGATTTTTACCTATGTTTTCTTCCAATGATTTTAAGAGTTTGCTGAATTTTAAAACTTCCAATTGTGGTAAAATACACAAACATAAAACTCACACCTTAATCATTTTTAAGTGTACAGTTTAGTATTGTTAAGTACATTCACCCTGTTGTACAATCTCCAAAACTTTTTCATCTTGTGAAACTCTGTTATCATTGAACAATTCCCCATTTTCCTTTTCCCCCAGCCCCTTCCAATCACTATTCTTCTTTGTGTTTCTATGAATCTGACTACTCTAAGTATCTTATGTAAGTAGCATCATATAGTACTTGTCCTTTGGAGACTGGCTTATTTCACTTCACATATGATCTCCAGTTCATCTGTGCTGTAGCACGTGTCAGGATTTCCATCCATCTTAAGACGGACTAATACTCCATTGTATGTATACACCACATTTTGTTTATCCATTCATCGGCAGTGGACACTCAGGTTGCTTCCACCTTTTAGCTGTTTGGAGTAATGCCGCTATGAACATGGGTATACAGATATCTGTACACGTCCCTGCTTTCACTTCCTTTGGGTATATACCTAGAATTGGAATTCCTGAATCATGCAGTATTTCTTTTTTTTTAAAAGACTTTATTTATTTATTTGACACAGAGACAGATAACAAGTAGGCAGAGAGGCAGGCAGAGAGAGAGGAGGAAGCAGGCTCCCTGCTGAGCAGAGAGCCTGATGTGGGCCTCGATCCCAGGACGCTGAGATCATGACCTGAGCCAAAAGCAGAGGCTTTAACCCCCTGAGCCACCCAGGCACCCTCATGCAGTATTTCTATATTTAAGTTTTGTGAGGAACTGCCACACTGTTTTCTATAGTGGCTGCACCATTTTCAGTTCTTACCAACAGTGCACAAGAGTTCCAATTTCTCCACGTTCTCACCATCACATTTTTTGTTTGTTTGTTTCTTGGGGTCTTTTTGTTTTTTGTTTTAGCAGCCATCCTGATGGATGTGAGAGGATGATTTAAGTTTCTTTTCTCTCTCTCTCTCTCTCCCTTTCTTCCTCTCTCCATATCTTGAATCTGCTTCTCTCTGATTATTAGTTTTATGATTTGGGGCCTGATTTCCACATAAGACTAGAAACACGGCCTCTAGTGAAACCACACTCATCATCCTCATAGCTTAGCAACCAAACAGAAATAGAGGTGCTTCCTCTTAGCCCCAGCCTGAAAAATATCAGGGAATGACACTTACTGGCATAAACTAAACCATACACTCATGCCTTGGACCAATCACAATGGCCAAAGGGGTGTACTGTGATTAACTGTTTTTGTTAGTTAGTTATATGTTAGTTATATGCATATCTTTTTGAGAGGTGGGGGTTAGTCTGTGATAGGATAAAACCCCCGTTCAAAACATAGAAAGGATGAGTCATTCCCACAAATGAAGGATGAGATGAGTAGGACAAATATGGCCATTTGAGCTGGGTAGCCAACCTAATGTGTGCCTACTACACAAAGAAACCTTGATAATTATGTCTGCTACATCAAGAAACCTTGATAGCTAGAGTTTGAGTTCTTTATTCCCTGCTGTCTTATTTTCCTCCTCTTTTCCACAAGAGATCTGAAAGAAGAGCAGAGTGCTTTGAGGAGTGATTTCCTTCGTTCTAAGCTATCTTCTTTCAGACCCATTGTCTAAAGACAAGCCCTACATTTGATGAGAGGCGTACTCTATTTTAAGAAAGTTTTTAACTAGAAATTGTGTATTCACCTGAAGCATTTCAAAATGCATGCGTTTATACTCTTATTCATGTACTTTTCAATTCTGTCTTCTCTGAGAAGGTCAAATACTACATACCATCTGTTTCTGTGAACAGAAAGTGCATTTTTTTGATGAACAGAGCTTCTTGTAACTAAAAAAATAAGACTGACTTTTATGTATCATGACTTTAAACACCCATGGGAGGAGACCAAACCATGTGACTTATTAGTAAATGAAGTGGAGAACATATTTTCAACAAAAACAAATGCTCAAAGTTGGCCCTTTACCTAATCAACTCTTTTAATACGTATTATTTTAGACATTTCAACCCAGTGTCACCAGAGTTCTGGTCTGTGATTAACATGGTATCTTAGCATATGGCAGTTATGAAGTTTATGATTTCAATGATCATTTACAATTAAAGAAATAATATTGATTACTATACTGATTGTTTCCTATCCTAGATTAGTTATACTAATACTAAAATAAATTGCATTCTACATTTCATTCCAACATTATTGTGATAACACTACCATATACATCCTGAATCTTTCTATGCCATGGGGAACACCATCCTGGCTAAATGCGTACAATGCCTTCTCATTAGTTACCTAACTCACACCACACCTTTTAAAATAGCCAAGATCAAATAGTTGCCTAACACGCTATGTTGGAAAGTCTTGGGAAAACAGACCCTCTCACCCTTTGTAAGCTTAAATTGGTACAAGCACTTAGAAGACAATTTGGCAATATTTATCAACATTTTTAAACGCATACACCCACAGACTAACAATTCCACTTCTGGGATTTTTTTATAGATATATATGTATGTCTATGACTTAATTTATGTATTAGGATATGCACTATATTAGCTAAAAATTGTAAACAAATTAAATAAGCACCTTTGATAGTTAATTTTATATGTCAGCTTGCCTAGGCCACAGTGCCCAGATATTTGGTCAAACATTATTCTGGATGTTGTGTGAGGGTGTTTTTGGATGAGATTTTCATTAAATCACTGGGCTTTAAAGCATATTGTCCTCCATAAAGTGGGTGGGCCTCATTCAATCACTGAAGACCTGAACAGAACAAAAGACTGACCTCCCTTAAACAAGAAGGAATTCTATCAGCAGATGGCTTTTGGACTTGAACTGCAACATTGCCTCTTCCCTAGTCTCCAGCCTTTCAACCCATCATGCAGACTTTGGACTTGCTACCCTCCATGATTGCATGAGCCAGTTCCTTAAAATAAATTTCTTTCTGTTTACGTATCCACACTATCAGTTCTGTTTCTCTTGGAGAACGCTGACTCATTCAAGAATTGATTAAACAAATTATTGTGCAGAATACAGTATTTCTATAGGCATTAATATGGAACATTAATAACACCCCAGGAGGTATTCTTCAATTTAAAAACTTCAGTATTGAACTTCAGGGTAATGATGCTGTTATATAATTTCTACTATTCTATTAGCTGCTTTGTGTATTGAACAGCTCTAGAAAGACACAAGAAACTGATGCCAATGATTCTGCTAGGGAAGAGAATTGGACGCTGGCAGCAGGAAAGAGAAAGTTTTATTTTTACTTGATATTCTTTCCTAGCTTTGGGATACTATAAAGTGTCTGCATTAACTATTCAAGAAATAATTGATCCTTTTAACATATTCTTATTTTAGCTTAAGCCAAATGTGTTTGTCATTATCTATTCTTATGTCGTTTTGAAAGGGACAGGGACAGAAAATAGTGTCTACATCATTTTAAAAATAAAAGTTTTAACTATACAGTGGCTAGCTGAACATAATAAAATATATAAATAAATAAGAATAAAAATAAAAGTTTTATTTAGGGCACCTTGCTGGCTCAGTCCGTTGTGTCTGCCTTCAGCTCAGGTCATGATCCCAAGGTCCTCGGATCAAGCCCCGCATCGGGCTCCCTGCTCAGCAGGAAGCCGCCTTCTCCCTCTCCCACTCCCCCTGCTTGTGTTCCCTCTCTTGCTGTGTCTCTCTCTGTCAAATAAATAAAATCTTTAATAAATAAATAAATAAATATTTTAAAATGTTTTAAAAAATAAGAACAATTGAAGTTGTATTTAATCTGAATCTAAATCATATTAGTATGTGTTACAGCATACAGTAATCTTTATATTCTGCATTTGAAACTGTAATCATTTTAATTGATTAAATTGGTACATGCATTGTCTGTGTTATACATAATAATATAATGCAAATGCTTATTTTTCTGTGAAAATTTCATATTTGTTATTTAAATTTATTTTTTTTTAAAGATTTTATTTATTTATTTGACAGAGAGAGATCAGATCACAAGTAGGCTGAGAGGCAGGCAGAGAGAGAGAGAGGAGGAAGCAGGCTCCCCGTTGAGCAGGGAGCCCGATGTGGGGCTCCATCCCAGGACGCTGAGATCATGACCTGAGCCGAACGCAGAGGCTTTAACCCACTGAGCCACCCAGGCGCCCCCAGTTATTGCATTTTAATCTAGTGAAGAATAATCTATTCTGAAGAAGAAATTCTCAATCATCTCTCAGGTACCCAAAGCTACTTATTTTTTTAAAAAATGCTTCTCCAAAATATGCTTCTAAATACAATTGTAATAAACTGTGTATTTGGAAGTCATGAATACATAATCAAGGTGCACCTCGGTGGCTCAGTGGGTTAAGCCTCTGCCTTTGGCTCAGGTCATGGTCTCAGGGTCCTGGGATCAAGCCCCACATCGATCTCTCTGCTCAGCAGGGAGCCTGCTTCCTCCTCTCTCTCTGCCTGCCTCTCTGCCTACTTGTGCTCTCTCTGTCGAATAAATAAACAAAATCTTTAAAAAAATACATAATCAATACAACATAATTACTGCCACTGTAAAAGCCATTTGGGATAAAAGTATTAAGAGATAGCTGTTAGGCTTTTTAAAAACTATATCATTTTAAACCATCCAAGGAGAATGAGAGTAATGGAAATATATGAGCCTCCTGTTAATGAGTAAGGCATTTGGGATCCAATAATCTACAATAAACCAGATAATGTATATAAAAAAGTTACTGACCTCAAAGCAGCATATATTCAGCACTCTTTATATAACTATGTAGCAGAAGCCATTAATACACATATGCCCAGATGAATTAATGTCCCCTTCTTCGAGAACTATTCTGGATAATTTTATGTGCCAAAAAAAGAATAAGGAACAAGAGAGAGAAGGAAGGAAGATGAAAGGAATAACAGCATTTTATGACTGATCAGGATTTGAGAGTCATTATTTCATTTTATATATTGCTGGAGGAAGAAAAAAACAAAACCCAGCACTGTTACTATCTTTGCTAGCTTCTCTTTAAACATTTTTGTTTAGTATCCACTGTACTATTGGTTATTGTTCGTCTTATGAGGGGAGATTAATAGCAGTTATTAATGTCAAGAGCGAAAATATCTAATCTTTCTTTGCCTGAGTGGCCATTTGTTTATTGCCTACCCAGCATCCATTCCTCCTCCTCCAGACAGCACTTAGATTTTCTTTGGGGGAAACTGGCCCATAGTGTTTGAGCGGGATTTACCTCATTCAAGACTGCAGGTGTGGCCTTAGTGGAATGACAATCAGTGTAACCCCATCCCTTTGCCATTCTGGCCGGTTTAGGGAGAGTGATATATATATATATATATACATACATATATATATGTGTGTGTTTATTGCTGTATACTAATTTTGTAGCTAAGAACTTACTTTATTGTAGACTTTTACTGTTTGTAAGATTTCTTCAGGTTTTCCAAGTATACAATCCTATCATTTGTAAATTATGATAATCGTACCACATTTTACCTCTTGTTTTTTCTTTTTTATTAAAAAAAGATCTTATTTATTTGACAGAGAGAGAGAGAGAGCCCATGTAGGCAGAGAGGCAGGCAGAGGGAGAGGGAGAAGCAGGTTCCCTACTGAGCAGGGAGCCCATGCAGGACTTGATCTCAGGACCCTGGGATCATGACCTGAGCTGAATGCAGATGCTTAACCAACTGAGCCACCTAGGCACCCCATAGCTCTTGTTTGTTCTAATTGGGTTAGCTAGTACCTCCAAAAGAATGTTAAATAATGATCAGCATTAACCTCTACATCATTCTTGAGTTTTTCCTGACTTTAGTGAAGATGTTTGTAGTATTTACCTATCCAGCAAAATGTTAGCTTTAGGGTTTAGGTAACTGTGTCTTATTACATTAAGGAAATTCTCTTCTATTCTTATTTTTGTTAGGAAGTTTATTTTCTTAAACCGATAATGCCTTAATGACACATATAAAATTTATTTTATGATTTTTATTCTTACGTGTATTAATGTCATGAATGACTCTATTTTAGATTTTCTTTTTTTTTTTTTGAAGATTTTATTGATTTATTTGACAGAGAGAGAGAGACAGCAAGAGAGGGAGTACAAGCAGGCGGAGAGGGAGAACCAGGTTTCCCACGGAGCGGGGAGCCCAATGCGGGGCTCGATCCAGGACCCTGGGATCATGACCTGAGCTGAAGGTAGACACTTAACGACTGAGCCACCCAGGCGCCCCTATTTTAGATTTTCTAATATTAAATTGTTCTTGCATTTTTTGAATAAACCTTAGTTGGTCTGATATATTATAATCTTATTGCACTACTGATTCCTACGTACAATTTTTTAAAGGAATTTTGCACCCAGATTCATACGTGAGATTGGTTTGTGTGTCTTTATTAATGTAATCATTGCATTTCATTAATTTATTTGGGGGTTTCATTGCTTTAATGCTCTGAAACATTTTAGATAGCATTAGAGTTATCTGTTTGCCTCTGAATTTTCTATGAAACCTGTAGACCTGATTTTTTTTTTATCAAGAGAAAGGAAAAGAGAATTAGGTTTTTCACTGCATTATTTCTTCTGTAGGGAATTGGTTGACTGTCTCTTCTGCAGTTAGTTTTGGCAAATTATATTTACCTGGCTATAGTACACCTAAATAATATCATGAATAAGATAGTCCTTATTGTTAAAATAAGGATTATAACCTCTTTGCAAATGTCCATTCATCTATACATCCCTGTTTTCAACTTTCTTTTCATACATTATAAAGTTGTCTCTGACTTTTGATTTCTTCTGTGTTAAGTCGATTCTTTTCATGTCTTATTCTTTGTATTTATGCTTTCTCTGTTTTTAAGATTAACAGTTTATATGACAGTGTTACTGTGTTTTTATTAAAAATAGCTTTTGCATATGTATACTAGTTCACTATCTTTACATTTTCAAAATTAATAATTTTTGACTTATCTCTGTCAATCCTTCTCTTTCCTTCAGATTAATTTGTATTTAATTTTCTAACTTATTAATGATGTATTTTTATTAATGATGTTTCTTTTTTGTTAATGGAAGTATTTTACAACTATAAAGTCACCTTTGTGTACTGCCTTACCTGTGTTTCATTGGTTCTGATTAAGCTTTTCATTGTTGTTATTTCCGATACAGCATCCAAATTTCATTTGATTTCATTAGTACCAAAGAGTTAAGAGAGCTGTTTCTTTTCAAATTTCTAGATAATAGTAATGGTTGAAGTTTGTATAATCTGGTTTTGCTATTAATTTTTACTCTTACTGCATTGTGATCAATGTTGTCCAACTTCTTCATTTCTGCAATTTATTGAGATTTTCTTTATGGGTTAATACAGTCAATTTTTATTAATTTCTTATGGACACTTGAGGATATATTTTGTTTTAATAATAAGGACTATCTCATGATATTATTAAGTGTGCTATAATTTCACTTGTTTTTTGCCTTCTTGATCTGCTGAGGACTGAATGAATTTCCAACCACTAATGTGTTTCCATTTCTTATTGCATCAACTTCTGTTTTTGCTTTATAAATGTTAATGCTATTTTATTTGATAACAGATATGAATTATTCATTTCTTCCCATGAACTGTACCCTGGAATGTTATAAAGGGCTTTACTTTTTCATTTGATAGTTTTTGGCCTGAATCAACCTTTTCTGGTATAAGATCACCATCTCTGTTTCTTTTTGTTTGCTTTTGTGTAATTTACTTTACCCCATCCTTTTATTTTTACCCTTACTAAATTACTTTGTTTTAGGTATATCCCTTAGATTCAGCACTGAATTTGCTCTATGATACAATCAAAATGTACCTTTCTTTTAAGATGTGAGTTTAGCCCATTTATATTCATTGACTTAACAGATATATTTCATCTCAATTTTTTATTTTCATTTTTTATTTTTCAATAATCTCTACAACCAACGTAGGGTTCGAACTTATAACCCTGAGATCCAGAGTCACATGCTGTACTGACTAAGCCAGCCAGGCACCCCTGGTCTAATTTTTTAATGTTATTTTTGTAATTGCTTTTTCGTATTTTAAAAAAACAAGTCACTAGTAGTCAGTTTCTTATTTTTTTTTCCTGTGTATTTCTTCTGCTAAATAGGAAGACTTATATTGTTCTAGTTATTATCTTTACAGTGCAACTCTATATAATGCCCCAATCCTTTGTTTGTAGGTATATCTACTATTTTCCTACCATAAGCATTGATTAAATGAATATTTTTCTCCTCTACCCCCTACTTCTTCTCTACTACACCATTTTATATTGTATTTATCCATTGGTTTTGAGCTATTAAAGATAAGGAAATCAGCACATTTATATACAATTTACTTTTTCTTTCTACCTTGTGACTCTTGTTAGTTTTTCATTTTTGCATTGTCAGGCATATAAGATTTATATTTTGTCCTGTTACCCTAATCCCCATACTGTTTTACTTTTAGATATATGTATTCATTGCTCCCTGGCAGTCCTCTGGTCTGTCCTAGGTCATCTTTTGTTTCACCTATGCTTGTCATCTGATAGAATCATTAGGTAATGTGCATGCTCAAAACATTATCCTTTTACACTTGAGCAATAATTAGATAGCATCTTTGGGTGCTGATTTCCTTTGAAGACCTTCTAGCATTGAATATTGCTATATAGAAGTCTGAACCTAGTTTTATATTTTCCTTTTTTTTGAAATATAGCAACTTTAATAGGCTATGTCTGTTCTGGGGGAGTTTCCCTTTGGATATATTGAGTCCTTTCATGATTTAGGTTCAAGTATTCCTTTATTTTAGGAAAATTTTCTATAGTTATGTTTGTAAGTATTATTTCTTTATCTTTGTTTTCCTCACACTTCAGTTATGCAATTGGCTCTCTTTTATTGCTTTTCATAGCTATCATTGCTTTCTAATCCTTTAAAATTTCTTTAAATTTCATTTTGTTTACTTCCTCATTTCCATGCAATTTTGTCCTTTCCTGTGTTTTCAGCAGGATCTATTTGCCCATGTATTTTTTCCCAGTTTGCTCTCATTTTCCTGATGGTTACATTTTTTTTCTTCTTCTCTTCCATGTGTTCTATCATCTTATTTCTTCCTGTTATGTTAACACCTGCCCCATGAGCTCTTGTATCTCTGCTTTATGACTTTCCTTATAGAGGAGATTCATTCATTCCATTCTTAAGATTCATGGTAAAATGTCTGATCATAATTTTCATCTGCTCTATGGAAACATTTTTCTGGTAAGTGCGCTTTATGAACCTTTTGTTTCTTCTTTTCTTTGTGTAGTAACTTTGTAATGATACTGTGTATATTCCATTTTGATTACTCGTCTCTGAAACAGCTGAGTGTTTCTGTGCTATTATACTTGCAAGAAGGACCAGGACCAGTAACAGGCCAGCTGAAATGTTTTTTATAACCTTGATTTTGTGTAATTTTGTTTAGCCTTTACTTCTCCTCAGCCAATGGTGATAGGCAGTGAATTTTCACTATGCATTTTTTTTATCGTGCTCTGCCAAAAAGACAGACTGCTTCCTGTAAATATAGCTTATCTTTATACTCTCTCATTTAGATCCTCTTCCCCTGCTTCTCAGAACCATCCCAGGTATTCTCATGGCCAACACGTGGACCTTGTCCCCAGTGTTATGGAAATGTTAGGTCAGAAGTTGGAAAGCAATGTCTATAAGCTCAGAGAAGTTTGGACTGGAGGGATTGCCTAGAAAAGAGAAGCATCTGGGCCCTGGATGAAAGCTTAGAGAACCCCAAGATTTAGAGGTTGGTAAAAGAGGAGCATGAAGAAGTTGAGAGAACTGAGTCAAAAGAAATCAAGAAAGAAGATTGAATGCTTCAAGAAAGAAGTACTGAACTTGTCAAATGCAACTTAAAAGGTCAAGTAAGATATAGCTAGATGTGCATTGGATTTGATCACATTGAGGTTACTAAGAACAACCTATGATAATTAATAAGGGCAGTCTTGGAGTGTAGGACACAGTCCAGAGTGTAGAAGCCTATGGAGAAAATAGGAAGCAAGGAGGTAGAGAAATTTAGCTATGAAATGGAACAGAAAAGCATACAGCAGCTGGAGAGGTGATCAGATCAAGGAAGGCTTTTTAGAATGGACAACACTAGAGTGTATTTGCATATTGTCAAAATTGATCCCAGGAAGAGGGAGTGGTTGATAACTCCAAGAGCAAAGTCCTTGAGGTAGCTAGGGCACTTGGGATTCAAAGCACAGGAGGCACCAGCCTCTGATAGGAGGGGGAATCCAGGATTATAGATGGGTAAATGTGGAAAACAAGAAGTCCCTAATAGATGGCTTCTATTTTTCTCAACAAAGAATGAAGCAAGATTATCAACTGGGAGTTTCAACATGGTATGAGGTAGTAGATTTAAGGATGGAGAAGAAAGCATGAAATAGTATTTTTGAGACCCAAAAAGAAAGCTATAAGGAAAGTGGTATGATGGTTGTGTTGCATAAAGGGCACTTTTGAGGACTAAGATTCCAAAGGTATAGTTGAAGCCAATGTATAGTGTTCTCTATCCACATTTGGCTGCTCAGATGCAGGACAAGAGAAGATGTGGTAGTTGAGTTCTTATAGGGCTGGAATTTAGCTAATCAGGGAAAACAACACAGGAATTGGAAATATTTTATTACAGAATTATAATGGTGGGCCCTGGAATAGAAACTGAGCAAAAAGGGGTGTGAAGAGCAGGAGGGCACTAATGAATAGTGAGAAAGTGGTGGGATGGACAGAATTGGTAGCTTGTTATTGTTTTGGCTTTGTTGGAGAGGCGTTCTCCATCCTTGGAAAGGCAGGTAGGAACACACTTATTTTTTTCTCCTCTTAATCAAACTCTGCTTATCTCCCTGTGGCATGTAGACTGATGTAAACTGAACTTTGTCTTTTTGCTTCACCATAGGCCAAAGTAGTAGTTTTGCTGAAGTCTACCTAAAATCAAAGGTAGAGGACTTGAAGATAAATATTCTATGAAACATGTTATGTCATGACCTGGTGGGGGGGCTTCAAAATTTATTGTACGTGTGTGTATGTGTGTGTGCATGTGTATTTGTATTTCTTAATTCCATTATTCAGGAAAAGAAAAAAAAATACTACCCTGCTTCTTACAATGAATCAAATTCTGGGTCCTTCATCATGGCCAATCTACTTCTGGAACAGTTTTGTGTCTGACTCATCCTGCAGCAATAGGTTTAAAAAATGCACAGGAGAACAAATGGTTAACAGAAGCCAAATGATAGCTAGTGATAGCCAGTCCTCAAAAGAATCAATTGCCCAGACAGAAACATTTGGAAGGGTGGATGAATTAACCAAATCTTACATATTTGAACTATATGGCACAGGGAATCTATAATTAAAGATAACATAAAATAAATTAAATAATTAAAGCCAGGTAGCATTAAATGTAGGTCTGTCTGCTTTCTAAGATTTCTTTATATTTTTTGTCTGCTTTCTTCACAGCTTCATAAACACATCTCATCTGATCTTTGGGCCATCCTGGAACACATTCTGATACCATGTATCGTTTTTCACCATACACAATTTTACTATGTAATTAAGCACAATTATATGTAGCAGACTATAAAAGACATGCATTGGTTTCCTGATATTAATTTATAGTTCTCTCTCACTGAAAAACTTGCTAGATCTCTTAGCCAGATACAGCTACGAAGACAATCACACCTGTTTTGATAGTCTAATCTCTTTTTCCTGGTACTGCCAATTTTCTCTTCATGGTTTCACCTAAAGTACTTTGTGTTGAGCCTCCACTTTTTAACATCAGGATATTTATTTTTATTCTCCATTATGCACCTTAAAGTTCACCTTAAGCACAGATTTTTCTTTCCTATCCATTGATTGTTAAATAGGTGGTTCTTCCTTCCAAAATGCTGAAAAATGTCCTAAAACTGTTACATAGTAAGCAAAAGAAGCGGTTTTTATCTTACTCCAGAGTCTCAGTTTCATTTTCTGCCCAGAATCATGGTAACAGGAAAGATGTGTTAAATTTTATTCCTTTTTAGTGGCAAGAATATCTTCTGGATCAGCGTCATCCTGTAGAATCCGCCATGGTGATGGAAATGTTCTCCTCTGTGCTGTCCAACAGGGTAGCTGCAAGCCACATGTGACTACTGAGCATTGAAATGTGACTAGTGCAAATGTGGAACTCAATTTTAAACTTTATTTCATTTTACCTGGTATCAGTTACGATTTAAATAGCTACACGTGGCTAGCGGCTACTCTGTTGATCAGTGCAGTTCTAAACTGTATTCCGCTTTAAAAGCAGATTATAATTTATCAGGAAAAAAAAGAGGGCTATTATACGTTTTTCATAATACTGTTAAACATCCTCCCTGGCAGCAGTAATTCAGAGTATTTCTCTTTCAACTATTTTAAGCCAAGGGCTCATGCCGGCTCCACTAATGTTATGCTGATTCCTTTTTTTTTTTTTTTTAAGATTTTATTTATTTACTTGACCGAGAGAGATCACGAGTAGGCAGAGAGGCAGGCAGAGAGAGAGGGGGAAGCAGGCTCCCTACTGAGCAGAGAGCTGAATGTGGGCCTCGATTCCAGGACCCTGAGATCATGACCTGAACTGAAGGCAGCGGCTTAACCCACTGAGCCACCCAGGCGCCCCCTTGTTATGCTGATTCCTGCACATTGTCCTGTAGTCAATATATCCTCCTTGGGGGGCTGATAATGGATGAGTTCCTGGCTCTGTATTTGGGGAAAGGAAAAAAGTCTCTTCTGAGATCTTCAGCTATAGAGAGAGTTGATCACTGAAGTTTATCTATCAAACAATGTTATCCTCACAATTGATTTCACAAGGGATTTTTCTTTCCAGCTGAAAGCAGAGTCTGTGTGACGGGTTCCAAAGATATCCATGACCATGCAACTGGGTGTTTCGGGCTTGTTCTCAGGACAGAACCACATTATTCCTGGGGAGTTTAGAACGATGAGGTGGTAAGCAGATGTCCCTAGCAAAGAGGCAGGGAGCCCTTAGGGAAAAAAACCATCTGAGCTCCCTGGGTGTTAAAATGCAGTTAAGTAGCTGAGGACCAGAAACCTTATTCTGGAAGCAAGGCTGTATTTAAGTTAATTATTTCCATTTACTTTGCCCTTACTCTTTGGTGGAGATATTTTGGGAATGTCAGCATGTGCCTGCTTTGCTAAATGGAACCAAACCAAACGGAAGAATTTTATGTTTGCGCCAAAATTCCTGGGAGTCAAGTGCAGATAGGTCGGGGGAATCGGAATGAGAAAACCTAAGGAAGGTGAGTCTTGGAGAGACATATTCAGGACACTTCCCTATATTGACACTTATGTCTGGGCCTCTTCTTTAAGAAAAGCCTAGAGGGTATGATATATTGTTTTGCTCATGTACATATATTTAGTCCTCAGATGTCAAGGTTCACCTCCCTAAAGGTAAATTGGTCTCCATCTGTTTAGTTTGTGAGTTAGATTTTGGAGGAAAAAAATAAAACAAAACAGAACCTGTATTTTATGAATTACTTTTGGCAATCTCCTCTCCATATCCTATATTGAAGAATTTGACTATCACTGTTTATCAATATCTCCAAATCAAGTTAAAGGAATTGTGGTTTTTTTTGTTTGTTTTGCAAGTTGAACTATAGAGAGTGCCTTAAATGTTTTTACAGTTCTGTAATGATGAAATGGAGTTTAATAATAAAGCAGGAAGTTGCGAGCTCTTATAGTTAGTGAGGCATCTGGTTTAAGGATTTTTCTTCCCAGGAAATGCTGAAGTTAAAAAAGAATTCTAAGTGCAGGTCAGAACTGTCTGTGTGTCAGCTGAGGGAGCCATTGCTCTGGCCCTGTGATTTCGAGGTCGCTTCCGGTCCTCCTCCAGCCATGCACCTCCCTGCGGGCATGAGAGGAGCAGGCCCCAGGTGCCATGCCCACCAGAGCTTTGGCCCCTCTTCTATACCACACTCAGGACAATCAGGACCCTGTGCCAAAGGGCAACAGTTTGAGGGAAGGATAAGCAGAGCTTAGATGTAGGGGCTGGACTGCCCTCAGGTGTGAGCCCACAGTCCTTCCGGGATGCCTTAGAGACGGAAGTGGGGAGAGAAGAGGTGGAGGATGTGAGCAGGAGCCAGGGCTGTGCTTTGCTGCACTGCTAAGTCATCTGGTTAGAACTACAAGGCCTTCCAAAATTCTGAATACCTCCCAGGTCATGACAAAGGTATCATTCTTAAAGTAGGAGAATAGACCATATTTTATGAGATAGTTCGTTTGATTTCTAACTTTTGAATATTTATGTCTATGGTATGTGGGTCTCCATTTGTATACCTGCCTAGATCTCCAGGGCACTGTGACTTGTCAGGGAGTGGGAAAGCATTTGAGGCCAAGAACAGTGTTCTAGAATTTCCATTAATGTGTGTGACCACGGGCAAGTCACATTCAGTGCCTGTTTCCTCTTACACCAGATGAGTATCTTACCTGCATATTTCACAAAGGAGGCCACATAGTAAAACGAGAAAGTGAACTTGAAATGTCATATCTAAATAATGTCCCATGTAGTTTGTGTAGCAAAACATACCGCTGGTGCTTTTGGTATTAGCCAGACACCTGACCCTACTATGTAGCCTTTTTTTGCTACACTGTGTATCAAGGAAGAAATGCTTAGAACTCATGAACTAGTCTGATACTATGGTACAATCTTTTTTTTTTTTTTAAGATTTTATTTATTTATTTGACAGAGACACAGCAAGAGAGGGAACACAAGCAGGGGAAGTGGGAGAGGGAGAAGCAGGTTCCCCACTGAGCAGGGAGCCCAATGCAGGGCTGGATACCAGGACCCCAGGATCATGACCTGAGCAGAAGGCAGACGCTCAAAGACTGAGCCACCCAGGCACCCCATTAAGAGGTATATCAACCTAAACATATCTTGATACCAGCTTTGAGAGTGTAAACCAAAGACAATATAATGCTTTTATGTGCCACTTAATCTAGTGTTTCCTAACCTCTCTCAGTGCAAAGCCTCATAATATTAAAAGCAAACAAACCAAAAGTTTGTGGACTCATTCATGAGAGTGTCAGCTGAGGAAAGACATAACCAAAACTGACTATGAACTTAGTCATGCTTTTAACTAAGTTGTACTTTATTAATTTCAACAGCATAGGCTGTATTATGTGTAAGACAGTGATTTCTATTTAGGGAAAACAGTACCTTCTGTGTGTAAAGGTTCTCCGGCTGTGCACTGATGAGTCAAAGGCTTCTCAGTGCTTGTCAGCAGACAGATCGATTTAATGTACTTGTTGTTAGGCACAAGTTTATCACCAAAGAAGCGATTAATTGAGTTAAACTACTCAAATATATATTTATCATCCATGACATAGAAGGCTTTGGACAAAGAGCTGCCCTCATGGAGCTTATAATCAAGTAGAGAGAACAGGTGAGTGTAAAGACTACTGATGAAAACAGCAGAATAGAGGAAGCAGTTCCATGGAGGTTAAGGACCTCATTCAAACCTGGCAGGGATTAGGATAGGACTTATGAAGGTCATGGCATTTCTGTTTTATTTGCAAGGCAGGATGGGCTTTTGCAAGGCAGAGATAACCCAAATATTTGTCCAGAGCCTTCTGTACAGGATATACTTTATATGTTACCATGGTAGTCCTCACCACAACCTTAGTAGGGTTTGGAAATTTTTTTCAACTCTTTTATAAAGGAAGAATCTAGGGCTTAGACCAAGGTTCAGAAAAGTGTTTGAACAGCAAGAAAAGATTGAGACTGGGTTTAGAAGTTCAGCCTTTCTGACTTTGCTCTTTCCAGTTTATCAGTTTTTCTCAATTTGCAGTTTCCCAACTGCTCTAATGATTTTTTGGGCCATATCTATTTACCATCTTTTGTATTGTTTGTCTAGTATGGTTTTTTAAAAAGATTTTATTTATTTATTTGACACAGAGCAAGAGAGAGATTACAAGTAGGCAGAGAGGCAGGCAGAGAGAGAGGAGGAAGCAGGCTCCCCGCTGAGCAGAGAGCCCTATGTGGGCCTCGATTCCAGGACGCTGAGATCATGACCTGAGCTGAAGGCAGAGGCTTTAACTCACTGAGCCACTCAGGCGCCCTGTCTAGTATGTTTCTGAATGGACTTCCTTTAAAAAATATTCCCAAATGAATGCATTTTAAAAACAAGTGTTAGGGGCACCTGGGTGACTCCATCCGTTAAGTGTCTGCCTTTGGCTCAGGTCATGATCCCCGGGTCCTGGGATCCAACCCCACATCTGGGCTCCCTGCTTAGCCTGGAGCCGGCTTCTCCCTCTCCCTCTACTGCTCCCCTGGCTGGTGCTCTCTCACTCTCTCTGTCAAATAAATAAATAAAATCTTTTTTTTTTAACAAAATTTCATATCACAACTGTATTACAAGCTACAAACAGAAAATAACTATAAAAATAAATACAGTGAAGACCAACAAATATCATTCAATTCTGAAACCATCCTACTAGAATCAAAGGCCCCAAGGCTGGGATCTGCTTGCTTTTTGTTAAAATGAGAGATTTGCAAATGTTAAACAGAGCTATTAAAAACATATAAGCACTGGGGTGCCTGGGTGGCTGGCTCAGTGGGTTAAAGCCTCTGCCTTCGGCTCAGGTCATGATCTCATCGTCCTGGAATCGAGGCCCACATTGGGCTCCCTGCTCAGCGGGGAGCCTGCTTCCTCCTCTCTCTCTGCCTGCCTCTCTGCCTACTTATGTTGTGATATCTCTCTCTGTCAAATAAATAAATAAAAATCTTTTTAAAAAACCATATAAGCACTAAATTAAGCCTTGTTCTTGAGGTCCACCCCCACCTCCCCCCCCAAAAAAAAGAAAGAAAAAGGAAGGAAGGAAAGGAAGGGAAAGAGTTATATTCTCAGTCTATGAATCAAAGTCTTTGAATGCGTGTCTGAGAACCAGCTAAATCATCTCACCACACCTTTGCTACATGCCCCATTCTTTGTAGTAATAGAAGGCTTAGGTAAACTTACAGAAATAGCCCTCTTAAGGAATCGAAAGAAAGATATCAAGTGCTCTAGGTTAGCAGCATCCATCACTATGCTAACTACCCTTGGAGAACTCTCAGCTCCCTTAGCTCCTCTGGAAAGCACGTAGGCCTGTATAAGGAAATAACCAGGGTATTTTAAGGATCTAGTCACCCCAAGAGGCCTGAGGGCTAAGTAAGTATGTTCTGGGTCTGAGTTTGCTTACATGAAAGTCTTGTTTTTCTAATGAAGCCCTGGATAGGAAGCAGGAGGATAAGAAGCCCAAAGTGGGCTCCATTTTGCTAATGTCATTCTACAATCTGGGGGGAAATTTCATTTTGAATTTTTGTGCTCCTAAGGGGTTTGTTGTGCATATGTCCACACATTGCATTTTTCCATGTGGACGATTCTTGTGTTTGAATGTGTCTGTGTGTGTTTTATAAAAGCCCAAATCACAGAGCACAATTGTGTTGCTGGGCAAATAACGGTATAAGCACTTGTACTGGTCACCCTCGGGCATTAGAATCTTTTTTTTTTTTTTAAGATTTTATTTATTCATTTGACACAGAGAGAGAGATTACAAGTAGGCAGAGAGGCAGGCAGAGAGAGAGGAGAGAGGAAGAAGCAGGCTCCCTGCTGAGCAGAGAGCCCGATGTGGGCCTCTATCCCAGCACCCTGGGATCATGACCTGAGCCGAAGGCAGCGGCTTTAACCCACTGAGCCACCCAGGTGCCCGGGCATTAGAATCTTTGCCAGTGATCACCATCCCCCAGTATCTAGAGGTAGCAGGGCCCTGTGTTTCCTCCCCACAACCTCACCAAGTGAATAGTGTAACGAAAATAATTCTCAATCATAACTCATGCAAACACTTATCAGCGAGTATAATCCAATCCATCAGAAAATCCAGTTGGCTCAACCTTTAAGACACTTCTTGCCCTTCTGCTCCACCACTTGGCCTTGAGCCACTGTTACTGTTCACCAGCGTGATGGCACAGCCTCCTCCTTACCTTGGCCCTCTAACAGCCTAATCATGACACAGCAGCCAGAGATCTTTTATAACATAAGCAAATCATCTTTCTCCACTACATGGACCTGCGATCAATGTCTGTCTCACTCAGAATAAAATTCAAAGTCCTCACTATGGCCTACAGATTCTACATGACTTGGCTCCTATTACCTCTCTCTTTTCACATTCTCTCCTGTCCTCATTCTGTTCCAGGAACTCTGGCCTCCTTACCCTTCCTGGAACACACCAGGCACTCCCACTCCATGGACTTTGCAGTGTCTCATCACCCTGACTGGAGTGGAAACTTCCTATTCCCAGACATCTGCTGACTAACTTCCTCACCTCCTTCAAGTCTTTGCTCAAGTGCCACCTTCTCAATGAGGCCCCAATTGACCACTTTATTTAATATTGAAACATGGCAGCCCATCTCCATTCCTCTTAATTTGCTCAACTTCTACAATTTCTTGTATTACTTAAGGTTTTTTGTTGTTGTTATTGTTTGAGAGAGAGAGAGAGAGAGCAAGAGAATGAGCACAAGTAGGGGGAAGGGCAGAAGGAAAGGGAAAGAGAGAATCTCAAGCAGACTCCCTGCAGAGTGTGGAGACCCAGGGCTCCATGTGGGGGTCTAGGTGGGGCTCCATGAAGGGCTCCATGTGGGGCTTGATCTCACAACCCTGAGATCACGACCTGAGCCAAAATCAAGAGTCAGATGCTTAACCAACTGAGCCACCCAGGTGCCCCTTCATAAGACCTTCTAATATACTGTGTAATTTACTTCTCTGTTAGGTCTATTGTTTCTCGTCTGTCTCTTTCTGCTGAAATGTAGGCTCTGTTTTGCTCACTCCTATCTCAAGCACCCAGAATAATGCCTAACACAGAACAGATACTTAATAAGTATTTATTGGATTAAATGGATGAAAGAGACACTGAAAACCCAAAATGCCTGCAATCAATAAGCTCAACAAAATCCCAATTCTTTCTATCCTTTCAGCTACTCTGATAAGCACTCTGAATGGAAGGTCCTAAAGTAGATATAACAATATTCTCTGGGCTTGATCAGCAACTCATCTGGGCAGATCATGACAGTGTGGGAATGCAGGATATAGGACCAAATGGAGTTTGGGACCTGGCGGTTTGGCTTCTGATCTTGCCAGATGCTCTTGATGGCAATATTCTTGGTAAGAAAAAGTTTCAACAGCATCTGTGATTTTTAGGGAGCATTGAGACATTGGGGGATGGGGAGTATATGCACATGTTCAAAGGCAGTGCCGAGTGTGATAAATAGGCTGAAGGTTAAGAGTACGTGAATGTCCCTCACCCCAGAAGCTAACATTGCACCCTTCCTGCAAGAACTCATTGCTTCAAAGAGTTTGCCTTTTGATTTTCTCAGTGTGTTCCTTTGCTCTTGTAAAATGGTAAATTTGTTTAAAAAAATCAACTTCACAGAGAGTAAGTTACAAAGGGAAGGCCCATCTTTATGTTCACATTTATAACAAAAGTGGGAAACTCAGGTAGGATGCTTCCACAGCTGGGGGAAGATTCTGGTCAGAATTTTCCAGCTGAGATTTGGTTTATGGTTTTCCACTCAAGGAGCCAAATGATGTCTCAAGAATGGTTAAAAAAAAAAAAAGCCATTGTTCATTCCATTTTGTGAGAGTGATTCACCAAAGTAGGTTAATTCAATAATAATAAAAGTATTTTCAATTCTAAATACTGTCAATGAACAAATACAAAGGAAAGCTATGACTATTTTTGCTGCTCATATGGGACACCGCTAGAGTACCTCTTCAGATTCTCTCAGCCTCACATTTCTCCAGGTTTCTGAGCTCCTCGCCCTGCCTCAACTGCCTACAAGCTGACTGACCCAGTGCAAGCCCCTGGGGGCAGGTCAGCCACAAGCTTGAGCCTCTGGAAGATGGGGTTCAATCCGGGAAGCAGAAGCACCATAAGCACGTTGAATAAGGACTTTCCTATGGGAGTTAGACCTCTACATTTGTGGAAGGAGCTGGGGAAGTAAGAGTCTGGAAAGGGGTTGCCAAGATCAGAGACCAGCCCTCATACTGACGAAGCAGCCCAAGCATTTGGGGAAATCTGGAAGCTGGGCACATCTAGCTGCTGCAGTGGCACCATGATGAGGGCTGGTGCAGAAGTGTAGCGGTCCACGGAAGGTTGTGGCCTTGGCAGCTGCCACCTCTGGAAGTTTCTGTAAAGAGTTTGTTAGCGCAACTGTAGTCATAGTTATTGGACAGAGGAGAACACAGAGCACAGACCACTGAGAACAAACAGGAACCCTCTTGGACGTGAACATTTGGCTTTTGCCATGTCTAGCCAAAGACAATTTTCAGAGTGTAATTGCTGCTATTTTGCTTTTGCCTGCCAAGTCTCCAGCAACTTCAGTTTTATCCATCTGGATGCATATAGACCTGGAAAGTAGAAAACAGGATTCTGGGAAACACAGCTTCCTGAATAACCACGTTGCCTATAGAACAATTCAGCACGAATCCCATAGCATGGTTGCAGAGCATGGATCTGCTGCTCAGGTAGCTGCCAAAGGAGTCGGATAATTCAGCCTGGAACCTGGGGTAGTGAACTACCCGTGGGATATATTTTGACCAATAGTAAATAGGAGATGAGAGGGAGATTGCAGGTAAGTTTCTTCTTTGCTCCTCACTTTGATTGACTGTTCCTGTGCACAGTTTTCTGTAGAGCCTGTCCACAAACGCTTTACATGGCTAAAAGGATCTCTGCTTCCTGATTCATTCTTTTTACTTGTCTCAAAGAAATACTTGTTTATGGACTTTTTCAGTGAAGGAAGTTAATGATATTCTTAAAATACTATTACTCACAAATGAACAGAGCTTCACATGAATCATGGTCCCCATCACCAATTCACTTCATACGACTCTCACACTTCATTTTCTTTTCTTTTTTTTTAAAAAGATTTTATTTATTTATTTATTTATTTATTTATTTATTTATTTATTTGAGAGAGAGAGAGAGAGCACAAGTGAGGGGAGGGGCAGAGGGAGAAGCAGGCTCCCTGCTGAGCAGAAATCCCCATGCGGGACTCCATCCCAGCACCCTGGGATCATGACCTGAGCCAAAGGCAGACACTCAACCTACTGAGCCACCCAGGCACCCTCACACTTTATTTTCCTGACAATTTTTCTGTGGTGTACTATTTTAGCTGGGGTTTCTTAAGAAGGGTGACGTGCTAATACTTCATTGAAAGATGCCATCCCTGGGCATCAAGAGCAAGGAAAAGAGGACATTCGATAGAGAACCTGTTTCAGGGAAACCTGAAAAGACATGTGAGAACAGTGAAACACCATCACTGAGTTGCCTCAGTAGGTAGCAATGTCTTCAATTTTTGAAGGCGCCCTCTCACCCTGCTCCATCCAATCTGAACGGCTAGAGAGCCCATAGAGCACTCCAGCGCTGTTTTTGTAATAATTCATGTTAGGCTCAGTCAGTGTTGTCTGGGTTTCCCCCCGAAGATGGGGATGATGACAGAAATGTCTTGAAATACTTTTGACATATCCTCAGTCATCCATTTACAGAAGAAACGTCTGTGCAAATATTTAAATTACCCCGTCTTTGGAACAAATTTGCCTTCAGATTAATCTACCCTAGGGTATAGGCTGGGAACGGTCTAAAGGTGGAAGAGTTTAAGGGAGTGGGAAGGACTGTCGTGCGGCGGAGCTTGAAGCAACGGACCCTTTTTTTTCACCGAACTTAAGTGTTTCTCTGGGCCTGGGAAGTTTTGGCTCCAAAGTGTCAGGGACCCGGCGGTGGGAGAGTCGGGGTGGTGGGGGTGGGGCGCGGGCACGCACACACAGTCTTGTGTGTTCATTGACCACCCTGAACGTCGGCCCCAGACAGGGGCTGGGCAGCGCCTCCAGGGAGGCCACCGGGCTGCTGTTTCCTTTTGATCGCTCTCCCACCACGCTCGGATCCGCTGCGCTCCAGGCCCCCAGCGCCGGGGCCCTCCTGGGCCAGCACTGGAGAACTGCGGCCGGCCCACCTCCGCGGGCCCGGGAGGGCGGGGGCGCTGCTGTGGCTCTTAGGCCCGGAGACGCCCGCTCGGGGTCTCCACGGCGGTTATCTCTGGACACCAGGGGCTCCCCCGGGGGTAGGACAGGGGGCGGGCCCAGGCGGTGGAAGCCCGCGCCTCGGAGGGTGCGCGAACCCGGCCCGAGGCGCTCTCGGCCGCGC